>CM051238.1:237946840-238224340 GCA_027917425.1 Gastrophryne carolinensis | reverse complement strand
GTTTACTCTTCTGCATAGAAATGTGCCTATTTTCTACTGAAATAATAAAAAAACATGATAAGCAAACAAGGCAAGCCAGGTATTGGAGTACCCCTGTCACCAGATCGGACCCTCTGAAGGAAAAGCACACAAAAATGGCCCGATAATAAAAATCCATATAAATATACTGGATGGTGAGTGGAGAGGTCACTTATACTATCCTGCATTAGGAAATAGCCAGCAAGACTTGTTTTTTTTTATTTTAATGAAAGAAAGGAATTCACGGATGGCAGGTTCTGTCACCCCTCATAGACTAAACCTGTCACCCCTGGATTTCATTCCGACCATGTGAGAATAAACCACAAGTTTGGTGGGAGTTTTATTCAGTTCAAGTGTATAAGAGACCCCTCCTCTCATTAGCTGATGTGTTTATATGAATTTTTTAATATTACACAATTTCACGATAGTGCTTCTTTAAATACTAGGATATGTCCTTAATTATCAGTATATAATCATGTTTGAAGTCATTTTTTTTATTCATATAAATGTTCTGATCCACAGCTGCCCTCACCGCACCCTTGGCTTGTCTACACCAGCAGTAAACAGGAGAGTTGTCAGTTTCCTCCCTCCCTCCTCCCCTTGGCCCGTTTCGCCTGTGATTGGTGGGCACCTTACGCCAATGGGCAAGCCGCATCCCGACAGGGCAGCGCTTCCCATGCTTTCAGCGGCCTCCAAAAGCCAGCAACGGGCCTCAGACCACAGGTAATTGTACCCCAAAACAAGTTGCCTGTTCACTTGGGCCATTATGGGATGTTTAGGGACTTTTTAATGGATGTCAAGTAAACAAAGATTTTATTGGATCTGCCTATCGGTGCTGGACAATCCTTTTCATCTCAAAAACCTGGAAATAAATAATTATTTCTAAAACTGCGTTTAAATATTGATTAAATAATTAATATTTATATAAATAATTACATTTATATTAAAAACACAGGTATAAAACCTTAGTCATATAGTCACATAGACTATAGACAAGTCTATAAAACAATGAAATATTAAAAGTCCCGGCAACTTCTTTTAAATTCCAACGCCAACTTGAATAACGTACCAGATCACATGGAAAAATGGGCCCATCTTAACTAGTTTAGAGCCTTTTTAATCTGGCACTGTCTTCAAACCAGAGAATTATTCAAACACTTTCAACAATGGACTTGGTTAGGCTCTGTATTTAATAGATGATCATATATGGAGAGAAGATAAAACCAGCAATAGTATATTGCAGGAAGAAGGGGGGGAGGGGTGCACTGTCTAGGTTGTGTACCCCCAAAATACCTGGTTATGGGTAAGGGTTATTAATGGTGTACTGGGTCTATCTACCTCTATTTTTAACAGAGAAATTGGGGGAAAACTGGCAATTTGTCCTGATGTCCTGTTTAGGACTCAGAGACAAGTGCTTGTTTTTGGCTGAGGTAGTTCAGGGCCTGAACTACCTCAGCCAAAAACAAGCACTTGTCTCTGAGGCCTAAACAGGACATCAGGACAAATTGCCAGCTTTTCCCCAATTTTTCAATAGTATATTACCGCTCAAACGGGAATGCGCAGCCAGCTTGGCTCCAAATTAAAAGACTCTTACCAGATGCAGATGAAGATAAACACATAATCCAATAAAACACAATAAGCACAAACAATCCAATCTCAACATTCACCTTTCTCCATTTCCCCGGCAGTGATCGTCAGGGCAAGTTGCAAAGTCACGTGATGCGTTGACTCCGCCCAACGCATTTCGTTACTTGGACTTACTCAATTGGCTCACGTTATCCATTTTACTGGGTGAAGAATTACAAACTAAAGGAAGGAATATTGAGCACTGCTGGAATTTAAAAGAAGTTGCCGGGACTTTTAATATTTCATCGCGGTGTATTGTTTTATTGACTTGTCTATAACTTTTCATATATCTGCTGCTTATGGGGTTTCCAGAATTCCAGTCTACAGCACAGAGGCTGATTGTCATATCTGTGAGTGAGCAGTATGGCTTTGGACTTGTCCCATTTTTTCTCCTATTACCTGATGCAATGTCAGCCCCATGCTGTCTTTTTGCTGCAGTCACAATCCTGAGGTTCATATTTAGTTGACACCTCCTGTCTTATTGATTGGCTAAAATGGAGTTCAATTTAGTGCAATGCACACGGTGTACTTGTATGACTCAATGAAAAAGTAAAGTTTCGGCTTTCACCCTTGAATAAATCATGAATTTATTCTAAGCTGCTTTAAAAAGCCCACATCAGGATATCAAGAAGACTCACATATAAAATCATACGAACGTTAAATCATATCAAGTGCAACGCGTTTCGGGGCTGTTCCCCCTGATTCATGCAGATTCATGATTTTATTTATGAGTGGAAGCCAGAAGCCTTGGCATGCTGTCCTGGCTCCTCTTACTGATGGCAGAGTATATATATATATATATATATATATAAAATTAGGAAAAACTAATTTAACAAAATATAGCTTAGTGACTTTAAGCCATGGACTATACAGCCTGACTTGGCAGAACTTGCCTAACTCCAGCCTGTTGCAGCCAGGCTGCTATGGTGAAATCCTTATGCAGTGCACGTCCTAGAAGACATGTGCTTGGCATTCCATGTAGCTCAGCACTGTACTTGCTACCTAAAGTGGACCAAAACCCTCCTGCAATGGCCCTGGGTCTAAACTACTCCAGGGCTGGCCACTTCCCTATTCCTGGGGAATGCTTGGGATACTCCACTAGGTGAAACCCCCAGGATCACCTGCAAAACTTGCTTTTCCAGTGATCCCACATTGCTTATGTACACATGTCCCAAGGCTCAGGTGTGCTTCTGTGCTCAGCCACTTCATTGCTCAACCATCCTGCTCTGCAAACCAAAGGGCAACCACAGCCACTCTCCTTTCCATATGCTGGAACTATGTTCCAAACAGAGCTGTATGCCATGCATTAGTATGTACAGCATATAGCGGTAATTGGATGAGAGCCCGCACATGCGCCATGGAAAGTCAGAAAGGTGACTTTGCCAGCGATCACAAAGGGTTCACAGAGCGGGCATCACAAATCAATATGCCCCGGGGAAATGGACCAATACCCGGGATAGTCACAATCCTGGGCTTTGGTCCACTTTAAGTCCTGATCACAGCCAGTCAGCAGGTTAGCACAGAGACAGGAAATTCAGATACAGCAGATTGTGCTTCCCTGCAATCATGGTGTACACAGGTATTTACCCTCACAGATGTTACAATGCAATTTCCTACACATATATCCAAAATGCAGCACAGAAGATCCATGAACATTTCTACAAATCACTCTACAGGTTTCTAGTAAAGGCCGCAGGGATAATAGATTTATATGGTTTATATATTATGGCTTCTTACAGAGTGAAAAGGAAAGGAATATTTGTAATTCATAGGAAATTACAAAATCATTTGTGTGTTGTTTTTTTATGAAAGTTTCCTTTTTTTTTACAGAGCTGCAAAGAGAACACTATCTTTCAGTGATTGGTATGCTGTCTTATCTCTTTGGTTGCTATTGCATGTTTTGAAAGTTATATTAAATCCGCTTATCAGCCATTTCAAAAGTTTCAAGGTGAGAATGATGTGGCTCTCATGCAGACAATTTGTAGATAGTGGTTCAGTCTTTGACTTCCTTGATAAAATGCATAATCAATAATTTTATAGGGATTGTTACCCTGGCATATAATATTATATTATGTGTTGCCCCATGCCATCGTTTGAACATCCGTGTACTGTTATGGTTGTATAATACTATAACCAGGGCTGGATTATGAGGGGGACGCAAGGGGCGCGCGCCCGGGGCCTCCACCACTTGACCTGCAAAGGGGGCCTCCACCAAACTTTCGGTTATGGTCTTGTCCAGAAGGCTTTTCAGTCTTTGGTCTGATGGGGCCGCGGGGCCGGCAATGACGCTATCAGCGGCAGTGGGTGCGCGCCTGGACAAGCCTTTTTTTGTTTTTGCAAACCTGCAGCTAAAGCCACCACATGCCAGGATGGAGAGTCTACAGCAGCAAAGCCGCCGCCAGCAACGCTACAGTGATGGATGCGTGCAGAGCTGTCACTGCATATAAGCCACCAAGCACAGCCTCTGGCAGCTCAATGCAGGAACTGTTTTCTGCTGGACCAGCCGGGTGACTACACTACCCCCCTCCCAGAATGGCAAGGCAGTAGCTCCTGAGCAGCAAGCACCCGCACAAGGGTGGCACAAGGAACTCGATCTGACGTTCCAGTAAGTAGGAGGGTGCTACACAACCACCAATCAGTTACTTGGCTGGACTATTATTTTAAAGGTAAAAATACTGTATCTGGGGCCTCCACCAGATTTTGTGCCCAGGGGCCTTCACTATACTTAATACGGCCCTGACTATAATATGCTGTTGTTTTCATGTTAGAAAGATCCAGTTCTTCATTAGGTGTCTCCTGATGTCTGAGATACCATTAAAATGACTTCTCCCCTGTTCTCTCATGTTCTGACCATTCTGGCTGATCATTCTGGGTGGAAAATGTATTTCAGTTTCTGTTGAAAATCGAAGTAGGGGCTAATGACCCCATTCACTGTGATGTAGGTGAGTCAATAAAGAACCAGAAGGTTCAGCCCTGATGGTCTACAGAGGAAAGGGAGATGGGACACCCATCCTAGACAATCCCCTCGATTCAAAGAGCAAAAGTTAATTGATTTCGTATCGAGAATCGTAAGTTTGGGTGGGTGTTTGTCATTTTTTCTGTTTTTTTTGCCCATTTCGTATTCGCACGATCGTTCGCGCATAGACGTATATGAACATACGCATTTCGTACGGGAATCATATATTTTGCGTTAGTTCGTGTGTTTTTCCCGTCCAAATCGTATTATTTGCGTCAGATCCTATTTTTTACGTCCTTCACATGGGCTTGCGACCAATTCAGAGAGGTGATTGCTAATTGTTTTGAAGCCCATTAAAGAGCTGCTTTACGAAATGTTTGCCGGCAGCTATTTGGCCTCGGGAGTAGGATGGAGCGGAGCGAGTTTGTGGCACATCAAGGGCTTATGCTTTTTGGCATTGAGTTGATCCAGATGTCTGAGAGCAGATTGCCCCTGCGTCGTTGCATGAACATCGATAGCATGAATGATGTTGAGCTGTTCGAGCTGACCAGGCTTAATCGCGCTTCCCTCCATAAATTATATAGTGAGCTGCGGCCATGGTTAGCCCGCACCACAAGGAAGGGGCATGCAATTTCAGGTATGACCAAGATGCTTGGCTGCCTGCAATTTTTGGCGAACGGCTCGTTCCAGAGGCTGGGTGCCCTCTCCGTGGGGATGTCACAGCCTACGCTGAGCCGCGCACTATCTGAATTTTTGGAAGGCATGGCTGCCATAACTCCAAAATATATTTATTTTCCGGATGATATGGCAGCCAGAAACGCCATTAAGCTTGGGTTTTATAATGTGGCCGACATGCCCAACGTTATTGGTGCTATTGACTGCACACATGTGGCACTCGTACCTAGGGCTGCCGACGAGTATATATATAGGTATTGAGATTGGTTATTATGTTGGCCAACGTGTAATGTAACCTGTTTTCCTTTGCGGCAGCATATTTTTTTATCCCTCATTTGTGTAGCTGCTTTATCTAGGCTTTTCATTAGTATTTCCCAATAGAGTGCAGACATGTTTTTTTTTTTTATTTTCATTTTTTCAAATATCAATTACCCTTTTTGTATGTTTTTGCCTTAAGGAATCGAAAAATGGGACACTCCCTTAATGTCCAGGCCGTGGTTGGTCCGGACATGCGTTTTATGAGTGTCCTTGCCGGCTACCCCGGATCGTCGCACGACTCGTATATCCTCAGGCGATCTGGGTTGTTTAGGAGATTTGAGGCAGGTGAATTTTCGGGTGCATGGCTGCTTGGTAAGTGTGTCCTATTTGTGTGCTATTAAATGTGGGATTAATCTTGTATTTGTTGATATTTTTGTATTTGAATTCTTTACATAAGCCAGAAACTGCCTTTTTGTTGGGTCATATATTATGAACTCCAAACCAAAATGCTTGCCTCGCTTTGTCCTTCAGAATGTTTTCCCTTTAGTTAGGATGTCTGTAAGTTCCATGTCCCTAAATATATTGGTTGGGAGTTTATACCCAAGGATCTGTGAGCTTTTGCTCCTTTTGTAGTATTGGTCTTTAAATGTCAAAGTGGACTTAAACTGCATACATTGTAGTTTTCATATAAATGTTGATAGCCCCTCAGCAGCATCCTAATTGTAACATGTCAGAAACCTAAAAATATATTTAAATTCCAACTACCCTTGGCCGTGCAGATGTTTGTTAATTAATTGGTATATTGAAGTGCCATTTTTAATTATGTACTACATTAGTGGCAATAGTTATTTTGCTAATGTGCCCTGGGTGTTTTTTTTGGCCCTTTACCTTACATCATTATGATATATGTAAAATTCTTTGTGTTTGTTGTGTTGCCTTTTTAATTTTTATTACATTTAATTGTCTGTTTAAGGTGATTCCGGGTACCCACTTCTACCCTGGCTCATGACGCCTGTGCTGCGGCCCCAGGATGCCTCTCAGGAAGCGTACAACCGTGCGCACCGCAAGACCAGGGCTGTTGTGGAGAGGGCCTTTGGGCTGTTGAAGACCCGTTTTCGTTGCTTGGACCATACTGGGGGCGCCCTGCAATATGATCCCAAAAAAGTGATCGACATAATCATGGCATGTGCTGTTTTGCACAATTTTGCTATACTCGAACGTGTCCCACGTTATGTGGATAGCCTGCCCTCTACAGCCCTAGAGGATGATGGAGAGAATTTTGTTGGGCCACCCAGTGAGTCTGCCCAATCAGTTAGAGCAAACTTGATATTGCAGCATTTTAGTTAATTTTATTTCGTGTATCAACATTCTGTGTGTCTGTGTTAGCCTTTTTGTTAAATATGTTGTTTTGCCGTAATGTGGCATTACCTCAAAGTAAAACATTTTTACCTTAATTGTTGCCTAATGTATTTCATGTAGTTTCCTTAGCTTGATATTTGCATTGTTACACCTCTTAAAACCAAAATTATCTGGTTTAGCCCAAGCTGTTTAAAATGTGTTCCCACTAAAAACGCCACAAGTATTGTAAGTGAGAATATTTTTTTACTTAGGAAAGTTAAAATTATTGTGCTTAACAGAAATCATTCCACATACATCTGTGGTTACAAATGGATGAGATAACAAAAAAAACATCGAGCACATCTACACCTGGAAGTGAGTGGCACAACCAAACAAGGACACCCAGTCCAAAGGCCAGCCTAGTCCAGTCATTAATATTGCCTGTGCCCAGGGATATTTGGGCATGGCCATAATGTCACACAAACATGTCTGCAAACAGGAGGAGCACCAACCAAATACATATTTAAAGCCATAAGTGGCCAGATACACTCCACATAGACCTATGGCATTGGCTAGTGGCCTTAATCATTACTCTAAGGAGCTATATGGGAGCAAATACAAAACACAACCTGCATGAGCAACACAAAATGGATTGTTTGAAACCTCAAAGGACAAGTAAATACAGTGGGGGTTAAGAGAAAAGATGTCCCACACACCCATGGCTTAATAGGGTGGCTGCCCATAATACCCAGGTGGAGGTCCAGGTGGAGGTCCATGTGAATGGGACCTAGCCTGGGCCATGGCAGCATTGTGAATTTGAAACTGCTCCACAATGTTTCTCTGCATATTGGTCATCTCAGCCATGGCTGACTGGATGCCATTACTTGCAGTTACCACGTTGCTGTTGAGGGTACGCAACTCCGCGAGGATGCCCTGTAAGCTGGTATTGATGTTCACCATGTCGGCATGCCTTTCCTCACGCTCTGTAGCGAGCTGTGCCTCATAAGAGTCCCTTTCTTGGGTCCATAATTGAAGCAGGGCACTCTGCCTCCCCTGGGAAATTGTGGGGCGGCATAATGGAGTCCGCCGCACAATTACCCTGGCTCTTGGGCGTGCCCTGCCGCGTGGTGTCGTCCCCTCAACAGCAACAGGCCTGCTTTGCAAATCCTCAGCAGCAGAGTGAACACTGGGGACTGTTGTGTCAGTCTCCCCATGTGCATGCACAATGGATGGAGATTCACTCTGCTGCTGAGGATTGGCCAGAGAAACATTATGGAGCAGTTCCAAATTGGGACCCAGGGGGAGGTCATCCGACGTGCCCTGCATGGAGACATCATCTTCCTCCATTTCCTGGATCTCTTCCATGAGTGTGCGGGTCTGTAGGGACATATAAAAAAAAAAGTGTAAGTTGGCGTCCAAATTTGGGATTTCCACAGTTTAACACATGCTTAAGCACTTGGTAGTATTTATGGTACTAAATTAACTTACCGGAAATCTCGGATCTGGGCTCCTATGCTGTACGGACCTGGTAGGCATAACCAAACTGGGGGGTGAGTTTACCCTTGCTGAGGGATCATGCTGGGCTGAAGAAGAGAAAAACAAACAACGTAAACACACACATAACCATTTTTTTGATAGGTAATCAAATAAACCACTATTTGTAATATTAAGCAACTCTACAGCAATGGGGACATTTGTTAAAAGACACGCAAGTTTAGATAGGTGCAATGCCTCGCGAAAACTGCTAACTGACCTCAGTTCTAAGTCAGGAAGTGTACCCAGTCAGCATACAACTTGCAACGCAAATTTTTGGATTAAGACTACCATTCGCTAGGTCCGGGGTACTCAAACACTTCTTGTAAAGGTCCATTTAAAGGTATGTGGTGAGAGGTGAATGTCTGGCCATGGGGCTGACGCAGGGGGTGTCTAGTTAGAAATAAACACACTGGTGGAGGGGCTTGAGATTTCAAAGTGCAAACTAATAAAGGCTGCTTGCCCTTGCTGGGCTGGATGGGGCAGAGCTGAGGGGACAGGGATTGGATGGCTAAAGGGGGGAGTTCACGAATTGATGGTGATGGGATGGATGGAGCAAATCTGTTACAAATGTATGGGGCTTATGTGGGGGGGGGCATGGGGGGACTGTGGCAGATGGGGCAGAGCAGGGGCAGCGGGACACGATTGTGCCAAGAGAAAGATGTACCAAGTTACTGTGTACCTTGCAATGCCACTTCCTGTGCAGTACTTCATATTGCAATGCTATGTTTCAGGGAGCCATGACATTGGGCAGGAGAACAACCACTACATCGCCGATCAAGGGGGCAGCTCTGAGCACGTCAACACAGAAGTAACTGAGTGCAGGGCTGTCTGGGCAGGGGTCCTGGAATCTGGTGCCAAGGTCCGCATTGGGACCCCGGCCCGCCAGTTGAGTCTCGCTGCTCTAGGTCAGATATGTTTGGGGGTGGGTAATTAAATTGTTAACTCAAACACAACTCACACAACAAATAGCCAACCCATCCATAATGATGTGTGTTTTGTGATTGATTCAAAATATATCACTTTTCATGATAAACTTCATGACTTGACCAATACAATTGGAAATTTGATCTTTGCCATAATGGATGTGGTCCTAAATGTGTGATTCACAGGGACCAAAAGAGGACACAAACAGGCACAGTAGTGCGAGGCCAAGCAAGGCAAACCATAGGGCCATCCCGTCATCTTGTTACTAGTGAACTTTAGATTTAGGCAAACATGCAGATTTAAGAGTACTCACCGTGGGTACGGGTCGGTGAGTCTGTGTCCCTTAGACCAGCATGTCCACCGACCGCGACCGGATGGAGAAGTCCCAGCACAATCTCCTCAGCAGGGGTAAACTCCAATTTTGTAGGAAAGCCACCTCCAGTTTTCAGGCTGAAAAGAGAAAATCGTTTGGTACTCAGAAAAGGTGCATACAGTACATCCTAAACCTTATATTTGGAGACATCATTTATTTACCTGTAATTATGCCTTTTAATTTCTTTTTGCCGTACAGCATATTTCAGATCCGAGATTTTCTTCTGAATTTGGGACACATCTTTCCTCTCTTCCCCCGCTGCATTTACTTGTCGTAGGATGGTTTCAAACAATTCCATCTTGCGCTGCTTTGTGGTGTGTTTTGATTTGCTCCCATAGAGCTCGTCATAGTATAATGTAAGGCCACTAGCCAATGCCATATTTTGATCATGGGAGAATCTCCCACTCAACTGGCCGCGGCGCAATGTGCGGCCAGATGGTTGGCTTGGCTGCTCCTCCATGTGTGCAGACACATGTGGTGACATTATGGCCTGGGGCTGGGTAGGGGAATGGCCGGATTGTTGGCTTCCCAATGACTGGACTGGACTGGCCAAGGGACTGGGTGTTCTTGCGTGGCTGGCCACCGAACTTCCAGGTGTAGATGTGGTCATGGTGGACATTCTGGGCCCTCTTGGGGGGCTATGTTCCCGGCTGGTGCCAGGTCGGGGGCTCTGTTCCCGGCTGGTGGCAGGTCGTGGGCTTCTGGCCCTGCTGCGGGGCCTGTAAGGGCTTCTGGCCCTGCTGCGGGGCCTGTAGGGGCTTCTGGCCCTGGATGGGGTTCGGGCCCTGTATGAGCTTCTGGCCCTGGATGGTCTTCTGGCCCTGGATGGGGTTCGGGCCCTGGATGGGGTTCGGGCCCTGGATGGGCTTCTGGCCCTGGATGGGGTTCGGGCCCTTGATGGGGTTCGGGCCCTGGCTGGGCTTCTGGCCCTGGATGGGGTTCAGGCCCTTGATGGTCTTCTGGCCCTGGATGGGGTTCGGGCCCTGGCTGGGCTTCTGGCCCTGGATGGTGTTCGGGCCCTTGATGGGCTTCTGGCCCTGGATGGGGTTCGGGCCCTGGATGGGGTTCGGGCCCTGGCTGGGCTTCTGGCCCTGGATGGTGTTCGGGCCCTTGGTGGTCTTCTGGCCCTGGATGGGGTTCGGGCCCTGGCTGGGCTTCTGGCCCTGGATGGGGTTCGGGCCCTTGATGGTCTTCTGGCCCTGGATGGGGTTCGGGCCCTGGCTGGGCTTCTGGCCCTGGATGGGGTTCGGGCCCTGGCTGGGCTTCTGGCCCTGGATGGGGTTCGGGCCCTTGATGGTCTTCTGGCCCTGGATGGGGTTCGGGCCCTGGCTGGGCTTCTGGCCCTGGATGGGGTTCGGGCCCTTGATGGTCTTCTGGCCCTGGATGGGGTTCGGGCCCTGGCTGGGCTTCTGGCCCTGGATGGGGTTCGGGCCCTGGATGGGGTTCGGGCCCTGCTGCGGGGCCTGGGTTGCCGAACTGCCCTACTTGAACCCATGGGCGGTGTGGGCTCCCTTAGGCGGCCTCTTCTGGGGGCAGAGGTGGTGGGTGCTGCTGTTGCCTGCTTTTTGGCGGCAGGGGCACGTGGCTTGGGGCCCCTTTTTTGGCTTCCAGAGGGTCCAGTGTCCCTTGGTGGGGCAGAGGTAGTAGTCTGGGATCGCAGCTTTTTCCTACCTTGCTGGGACCTGGTGGTTGGGCCCTCCGACGTCTGGCTTTGCTGGGGTCGTTTGGAGCTTGCCTTTTTAGGTGCCATCTTCCACAAATGCTCAAAGAGAATGAGCTTTGGGTGCAGGGACCTTTAAATAATGAGCCCAGCGTGTGACGCCTATGCGCACGACTACGCGCTCGTACGGACGTACGTTCGAGCGGAACCAGGAAACCGCTGGGGTTTCACTTATCTGCTGCCTTGAAGAAGCATAAAGATGGCGCCCACTATCTTCACCCGTCAACAGGAAGAGATCCTCATGCTGGTAAGTGCCTGCCTCTGCATTTTAATGTAATAGTCAATGATGGCCTAAATGTAAATGATGCGTTTGGAACTAGTTTGGGGTCTCTTAATGTTTAATAACTGGCTCCTCACACTTCATCCTCAAGGGCCGAGCCTGGCCACGTTTTCACCTGTCTATGCTGATGTCCTAATTAGGGAAATTGCTCAGGCTTAGCAACAGTTAATTAACCTGTGGAGTAGCGGGGCTACCTGTCAAACCTGGCGTGTCTCGGACCTTGATGCGGATGTTTGAGGAACACTGTTTTCCTAAGCCATAAAAACACAACGGGAAGCCACACACGTGGTCCAAAAGCCTAAGCATAAGCCTACATCTTGGATGTTTAAACCATCCTAACATGCCATAGATGCAGTTGGCCTGATTCTTGATGTTGGCTATTATCTGTATGTACATGGTGTGTGATACATATAACATAAGACCAGACTCTCATTCACAGTCAACGTCCTCTTTAAGGCACTCCCCAAAAATGGCTGCCACTCTAAATGTGTGTGTTAATGACATGAAATTCTCAACTTGTGATGCAACACATATGGGTCTGTGTGTAAAAGTAAAAGCTCTGTGTCCATTATGTTTTTCAGATCATGCTTCAGCGCCGGTATGACTTCGCGCCCAATGTGTGCGAGAAAAGGGACATCGCCCGGGAGATCATCGCGGAGATACACCGTGTGACTAGCACCACCTTCACTCACACCCAGATAATGCAGCATTGGTCGGACCTGAAACGTCTGCACATGCCCCGGGTGCGGAGGTTTTTTGGAATCCATTTCCCAAGTAAGTACAAAGCAATTGCATGGTATATGTTCCAAATGTATAAGTTCTGCCTTTATTTATAATGACTTTTCTTTGGTAGTGTTGGAAATGGATTTCAGAATTCGCCGCACCCGGAGGCGTACAGGCCGACCAGTGCTGCATGAGTCTGCATCTGTGAGTGAAGGTGGTGGATCTCCCGGGCGACGGACCTACCCCTCCTCTGTGGCCTCCTCAGACCAGCCCCTGGACCTTACCACAGAGGAGGGGCCCAACCGCGTGGGCGTGGAGTCATACCTGGCCAGGCATGGGGAAGGCTCTGGTATGTCACTCTTCATGTATAGGCACGAAGATATACATGGCAGGCCAAAAACTAAGTTATCCTTTATTATGTATTTGTAGAAGCTTCTGGTGCGGGTGAGATAGTGGAGGAGGAGGCAGCAGAGATGCTGGAAGTTGATCCTGGCGAAGGTGAGTGATGTCAGCCAGACTGGGAGCCAGATATGTTGGGAATAGTGACTCTATACAAATACTAACCAAATGTCACATGTTTCTCCAGGGACTTCTTCACAGCATAGCCAGGACCAAGGGCAGCCTGTTGGCCCCAACCAGCCATCTGTCGACCACCAACTCCGTAAGTCTCCATGCCATTATTCATATTAATGTTTTGTTAGCTAATAACACACACATAACTAAAGGCGTAGCCAATGTGTAGTTCACACTTTCATGTGGGCACTTCGTTAGCTTAAAGCGGACCCTAACTTGTATTAAGAACATAATAATTAGCCAACACACTGTACCTACAGATTTGAAACATGGAAAAACACCCTTCAGCCATCTAATGCATGTTATTAGACTGAACAAAACCAATATTGCGGAATATGGAATGCGCAATATTTACAGGCAGCATGGGATACAGATTGAAAAAGTAAGGTGCTGCCATGCATTGTGGGACTGATGACCTTTCCCTCAACCCAGCTATGCTCTGGATTCCCAACGCACCACTGTAACCTACTCCCCTGTACTTTATCCAACTCTCCACTCCTCATTAAGTGTTATGCTTCAGAGTCCAGATGGCGGCGCTGTAATCAAAAAACCTCCCAAATGTACTTTGATCTGGTGCAGAATCATTTGGGAATTGTTATTGGTTTTCATTAAATAATGTTGACGGTCCGGTTTAAGGAGTTTAAAGACTTACCTGTGGGAAATGCATTAACTTTATCCCTTGGAAGAATGACATATGTCATGCATTTACATGTATTTGATTAACCCCAAATCTATTTCCAGCATACAAACCGGTCTGGGACTCCTATTTATGTTTCTTTCTCTATTGGTTACAGGGATGATCCCAAAAACATTGGCTGGGAAAAAAAAAAGAATCAAGGAGTTGGTGGCCGAGCTGCTGGCCATACAGGCGACGTTGGGGCCAACAGATGAAGAAGAGGAGGAGGATTAGTGTCCTTGGTCCTGGCTACTTTTGATAAATGTTTTTAAGATTTTAGAATTGTTTCTAACTTTTAAGTTTTTTGGTTAAAAAAAAAAAAAAAAAAAATTTATCTATGTTTTTAAAAAAAAAACAAAATAATTTTAATATGTTTGGAAAACCAAAAAAAAAAAAATGTTCAATCTGTTTGTAAAACAAAAAAAAAAATTTTTTAATGTGTTTGTAACCAAAAAAAAAAAAAAAAAAAAGATGTTTTAAACAAAACCCAAAAAAAAAAAAATATGTTTAAACGAAAAAAAAAAAAAAAATTCCAAATAATTTAAATAAATTATATTTTAAGACTTCCTAAATGTGTCTTTTCTAATATGCGCACCAAAAAACAATTACACAAACACGAAAAAACACGCTTAGAAACATATAGACATATGTACATTATGTGGTTTGTGTAAGTTTTAGGGTCGTCAACATGAAGTTGGATGCAAGCGCTAAAGGGTTTAGGTAAGTTTTAGGGACCGAGAAATGAAGTTGGATGCAAGCGCTAAGGGGTTTAGGTAAGTTTTAGGGACCGAGAAATGAAGAAGGATGCAAGCGCTAAGGGGTTTAGGTAAGTTTTAGGGACCGAGAAATGAAGTTGGATGCAAGCGCTAAGGGGTTTAGGTAAGTTTTAGGGACCGAGAAATGAAGAAGGATGCAAGCGCTAAGGGGTTTAGGTAAGTTTTAGGGTCCGAGAAATGAAGTTGGATGCAGGCGCTAAGGGGTTTAGGTAAGTTTTAGGGACCGAGAAATGAAGAAGGATGCAAGCGCTAAGGGGTTTAGGTAAGTTTTAGGGACCGAGAAATGAAGAAGGATGCAAGCGCTAAGGGGTTTAGGTAAGTTTTAGGGACCGAGAAATGAAGAAGGATGCAAGCGCTAAGGGGTTTAGGTAAGTTTTAGGGACCGAGAAATGAAGAAGGATGCAAGCGCTAAGGGGTTTAGGTAAGTTTTAGGGACCGAGAAATGAAGTTCGATGCAGGCGCTAAGGGGTTTAGGTAAGTTTCTGGTTGAGGGTGCGCATGCGCAAGATCTTATAAACATACGAACGCACGAATCTAAGAGGCCAAAAACCAATGAAAACCAGAGGCAAACGCAAGTAATTGGAAGAGGTGGACGATGGAAGCAGCAGAAAAAACAGGCTGCCGCCGCAACAGGTGAGCACATGAACGTGATTTTTACGATTGACAACTGACTGAGGCAAGTTCGGGAGATATCATACGAACGGACGTATATTTTAGGATAGAAACGTATTTGCTTATAGAATCACTCGCAAGTTCATACGAACGCACGAGCGGACGTGAAAAATAGGATGATCGTGACCCAAATCCAAGCTGTTACATGTTTCTTTGAATCAACCCAAATGTAAGTGGAGGTCCAGTCAAGGGGTAACCCAATCTCTACAGTAACCCCCCCCCCCCCCTCAGCGCCAGGGGAGGTTGTCAGGGTGGGTGGGTTATAACCCATGACTGGACATCCACTTTTAGAACGAGTTTAGAATGTATTTATAACCTACACCACCCAAAATGAACACACATAATAAATAGAGTAAAACCATCAGTGTGCCAAATTATAGTAAAAGTGAACCTTCACCCTAAACAAGTGCATATGTATGTCATACGGAGGTCTTTAATTCAGCCTCTGATCGCTGATCCTTTGGGGATGTCTTGGCAGGGCCGGCTGCTGGCTTTCCCCCTGGGGCATCTCAAATCAACATTCCCTGCTGTGTGACACATCACAGGGCGGCGGTAATAAATCACCTGGTTCAAGGGTGCATGTGCAGGCTCTGGTCCAATCAGAGCCATTTGCTATTGTTTGGCTCTAATTGTTTTCAATGGAGAGCGCATGCTGAGACATCTCCTGCATCCCAGGAGTCGTGCACACTCTGCCGCCCAAGCCATCCAGGTAGGCCGGGGCGAAAACGTGCATGTCACTGGAGATGCGGGGTGTGGCAGGGCACGCTCCCCATTGAAGGCAATCAGAGCCCATTGCAAAAGGACGTAAAGGATAAGAGCCCATGCATGGGCAGTTGGACCAAGGAGAGATGAGTTTTACGGGGCGTTCTGTGGGTTTTCATACATCGGGGCATCCTGATTCAGGATGCCCCAGGGCACAGGACAAAACCCGGGAAAGTCAATATGCCAGTTGACACCAACAATCCAGCTGTCACCAAAGTACTCTCCCTTACCTCCTACTCTCTACATTGTCAGAAACAATGGTCCCTCCCCCAGTCACAAGGACAGCCGCATACCTTATCTCTAGACCTTATCTCTACTAACCTTCGATCAGTATCAAACTTTTCTTAATTCCACTGTCCTTCTCAGAACATAACCTAATTTCACTCACTCTCTCCCCCCCCTCCCCCACGCTCCCTTTACATACCAATAACACCTTTTCACACTGTAGCAGATCCTTATATCCAGATCTAATACCCACTGTGTACAGAGGGGGCGTGCTTGCCATTGCCTAGGTATGTTCACTCTGTATGAGGCAGCAGGATTGATTGCATGCATGGATCCCAGGATGAGTCGGTATTGAATCCATCCATATCTCCATAGAAGAATTTATTATAACTTGACAACGCTCTTCCTTGTAGAGTAGAGGCTCTTCCTTCTATACATATCATTTTAATCTGAGTCTAAGCATTATTTAACCTGTCTATTGCTTCATGGGGAAATCTACCAATCCTTGCGCTACAGCTGCTTTGTGGGTGCCTTTTGATATAATAAACGGTACCTTGCTTTTATGGGGTAATATTAGGTCAACTAAGGCTGTAAAATGTTTTATCGTTTCACAATCAGACCTTTGTCTGACTGATAATATAACTGCAATAACCTTAATATCAAAAGTAATTCTGAACATAGTAAAAACTCCTGGCGATCCCACAGTGCATGCACGGGTCTCCGGCTTATCAGCGCTCACACTCCATTCATTCTTTGCTTAGCTGACCTGATTTAAAACTGGCTAGGAAAGATGTAACTATGCCAGGCATTCACAAATGCTTGAAGTGGGTATGTGCCTAAGATAGAGGTGGGCAGGGAGGGGGCGTGACATGCGCATGAGCTGTGAAATCACCATCTAATTGAAAATACTGGGCGATTGCCAAGGTTTCACTCAGTGTGGCATCCCAAACTGGAATGCCCCAGGAATGAGGACATCTAAAAGACTCCAGGAACATGGTTGTTTCTCTTTACATTGAAACCTAAGAAGTACACTCTTCTAAGTTGTGTTCCTATTCCAGTAGGCAAGCACAACTGACAGTCTGCAGTGTGCACTGGTGAAAAATACAAGCCATTAGCGTTACAGATCGGCGACCAGAGACCGCAAATAAGACATTCTCCTCCTGGCCTCTGCTGCTGCTTCTATCTGTGCCATCTAAATTCTCCTGTCCTCAGAGATGTAATCCCCTGCTCTCATGTGACTGTGCACAGGGCTGGCTTTATATAAAAAGTGGCCCTAGGCAAAATTGAAATGCGTGCCTGGCTAGGAAGAGGGGTTAGGTGGCTGGGTAGATGGGTTGGTGAGGATTGTGGGTCAGTAGCTGGGTAGAGGAATTAAGTGAGGGTTGTGGGTTAGCATCTGGGGAGCGGGGTTAGGTGGGGACTTTGTGTCACCATGCAGATAGAGGAGTTAGGTGAGGGGTTTGGGTCAGCAGCTAGGTAGAGGGTGTTACAATGTACATTGGGGAGGAGGGGGGGCAGGAATGTCACTTGCAGAGAGATGGGGAGGCCGATTCATTAACAGCGGCAGGTAGCGACAGTTGAGCGACTGTAGCGGCATTTTCAGAGCGCCCGCTAGTAGTCGCTGTGCTTGGCCGTTGTTTGGTAGTTGATAGCGACTCAGTCGGTTTGCCGTAATGTTGAATATTGGGTGAGGAGTTGCTATTTGACAGGTTCCGCACTGTATGGGAGCGCATGATAGCGACTGGCCATAGCGACCGGCTCCCACCATATTCATTAACAAATCACGCTCAAAAAATTCTCGCGCTGTAAAATGCATGTTTAAACCCCAGAGTGCTGGCGGCGATGGGTTAAAAGTAGTTTTTTAACCCCCAAACCACCATATTTTTGGAAACCAAAAAAAACAAGTTTTTAAAATAAATTTGTAATATGAATACATTAATATCAGACCTGTAATATCAATTCTGTACATTTTTTTTTTATTTTTTTTTTACCTTAAAAAAATTATTTAAAATGGCAGAAGTGGTTCACATTTAAAAAAAAAATAAATAAATAATAATAACAATTAATTATGAATATTTAAAGATTGTTCCATTGAAATGCATTGGAGAGCGCCAGGTAGCGAGAAGTCATACCTGTCGCTGTTCAAGGTCGGATGCTGGCACTGTGGGGTGAGGCTGGAATAATGATGAATGAGTCGCTATATGGCGCTATCTCAGTCACTAAGCAGGATTGGCTTGATAAATGTGTGATTGTGGTGGGGAGCCGGCGTTCTCTAGTGGCGGGGCCCATCATTTCCGGCCGCTCACCAGTCGCTACCTGTCGCTATCCCTTGTTAAATAAGGGCCTTAGTGTGCCTGTCTTAATCCTCATATCCTGCTGCTGGGAGACTGACATTTAAAATTTTTGCCACATTTGCAGTTAGAGTTAAACACATTTGCTCATTTTAAACTTAGGGAAATGTATCGAACACTGACTAGAAATGCTGCTTTACAACAAAGATCCTGAATGTCAGTCTCCCAGGAGCAGGATATAGAGACGGTTAAGCCAGGCACACAGGCACTGACACTTACTGAAACTCCATGTCTGCAATGTCTGATTTCAAGAGAAGAAACAGCTATCCACTGCTCTGACTGAGTCTGATAGAGGGAAGCCACGTGCAGGCTCGTATACAGTGCGCCTAACACTGCATATGGAATTTAGTCTGATAGTCTGATAGAGGGAAGCCACGTGCAGGCTCGTATACAGTGCGCCTAACACTGCATATGGAATTTAGTCTGATAGTCTGATAGAGGGAAGCCACGTGCAGGCTCATATACAGTGCGCCTAACACTGCATATGGAATTTAGTCTGATAGTCTGATAGAGGGAAGCCACGTGCAGGCTCATATACAGTGCGCCTAACACTGCATATGGAATTTAGTCTGATAGTCTGATAGAGGGAAGCCACGTGCAGGCTCATATACAGTGCGCCTAACACTGCATATGGAATTTAGTCTGATAGTCTGATAGAGGGAAGCCACGTGCAGGCTCATATACAGTGCGCCTAACACTGCATATGGAATTTAGTCTGATAGTCTGATAGAGGGAAGCCACGTGCAGGCTCATATACAGTGCGCCTAACACTGCATATGGAATTTAGGAGAACAGGCTTGGGGCTGCCAGAGGTGAGTGCGTGTGCGGAGCACGGAGAATGGCGACAGCTTTTTGTGTGCTATGAGCTGATATACGGGTGTCCATGTGAACCCCCTTGATTTAGGTCGGATGACTTGGCATCTCTTTGCAGTATCCATAGTTCACCTGGTGGTGGACCAAGGTCACCAGCTGATAAACCAAATGCACGGCTCAAGTGATTAGCCAGCACCTGTGCTTAACAAGGACCATCCTGTATTAGCTGGTCTGCTCTGTAGTCTGATTCACCAGCTAGGCCCATGGCTCCCTCTGTGAGCTTTGATCCCCTACCTTTGCTTTTTGGACAATGAGCTCTAAACAGTTACTAGACATTGACCCGAAACACTTACATTCCTGAACCTGACCGTGGATTGAATGCTTTAGTGTCCTGCACCCCTGAGTAACTAAACCTTCCCCAGCTGGCCCCGCACCTCTTCTTCCCCAAGCACCCACCCCCCCTACTATTATTTGCTTGCCATCACCACCATGTTGTTTACAGCTGTGTTGTCATTGATTGTCCTGTTTCAGTTTATTATTTCACTATTAAATCTACTTTGGTTGCATATGGGCCCGGTCTCTTAGCATTATAGTTTCATTACCGTTACAATACTGGTTCCATTATAAAAACCCTAAAATGGCAATAATACAGATGAAATCTCATCCATCTATACTTCTTTGTCATTCTTTATGTGTGGTGGTCACCAAAAGGATTAAACAGAATCCAGTAAAACACAACTAGTACATCTTTACAGATTCTGTAGCTCTCATCCAACAAATAGTTGCAGGGCAAAAAAAAAGTGTAAGCAGTAAGCTTCAAAGCACAAAGCACAAAGCACAGCAAAGTGTGAAGACATTCTCTGCTTCATCCCAACCTTCAATCTTCAGCAGTGCATGCTCCTACACAGCCACCTCTTTCCTGGTGAACGCCCTCAGCATTGCTGGTCAGAAGAAGTTCCCTCCAGTCTGCCCGCCGGTGAAGGCACCACATGAATGCCTACAGCAGTCACACAGGGGGTAATCTGGCAGTCGGCATCAGAGGGAGGTGGAAGAGGATAAGTTGTTGGGCCTGGTGTATCAGGCTTTTCAAGGTGGATCTCAAATAAAGCCCTTCCCCTTCCTGCTGAGGAATACATATGAGCCGTCATTTTTGACTGCTCATATGGTACAATACAAATAGAAATAAACACAGAGCTATCTTGAAGAGTATTCAGCTTCAAGTGTAGGGCCTCCAATTATGGCGTCCCAAAGTGCATGCATCAAAGGCAAGATGGCGACGGCCGTACCCTAGAGTCCTGAACATAGTTACAGCCCGGTGGGGTAAAGAATAATAAAGTAAGTGACTAAAAACTTAAAATATATTAATTTTAGATGCTGGGGGATAGTTTTTTTTCAGGGTTTGTGCTTTTCATTAAATCATGCTGAAGCTCCAGTTTAAAGGAAAAAAATGTGACAGCAACATTTAAAAAGAGAGAGAGAAATTTAATATTTCTACATAGTCATTGATTCATTTTAGTTACACTATATTAGTTACAACTATAATAATATTTAACCTTCATTCATTTTAGTTATACATAACATACATTTTTTATGTACACCAGCATATACTTCAGTACTTTAGCCAAGGCTATATTAAAGCCAAATGGTATTAAATGTTCCCTCACAGTTCTAATCAATAGATAGAAGATTGTTGATCCAGCAATATGTCTGATTGCTATAAGAAAATATATTTTATGCCTTCCTCTGGATCAAATAAAGCTTTTTACCTTTTCCCATTTCTCTTTGCTTGGCTGAACTTGGACAGACTTGTATTTTTGTTATATGCCGCATAGTCCAAGGATATTTAGCACAAATATATATTACTTAAAGCAAAGCCGTATGTTTTATGTAAGAGGGGAAACTGATGCTGGCGGACTCCTCTCACCACCCTTTTCATGGCTTACTTCACCCAGCACTGCATGTCATTTACCTTTGAGGAATGAAAACTCCTGTTGAATGAGTGTCAGTCATGTGTGCAAGAATAGATATCTTCCTGCTAAATTAATTGCTGCATAAGGCATCTGACTAGTCTGTTTCTGTACTGCCAAATGGTCACTGGGACCTATTGCTCCTACAACCTAAGTATAAGTCATAGCCTTGTCTACAGACTTGAATGCATACTGTGAATGCACACATATTTGCTTTGGTAGAACCCAGCATATATGCATAGTAACACTGGGAATATATATATAGCACGTAGCATTAGCTTCTTCCTATAAGTGTGTAAGGATTGAGTAAAATCTGCCCATTATTATCCAGTGGTAATGCAAAAAGAGTAATTTTACTCTGAACAACATATACTTATTGGTTATAAAAGTCCTCTCTACCATGAACTAATATTTAAAGGAACAGTATCGCAACTTTTTCTTGGTGACTTATATTTAAATGGTACTTTGAATGTAGGTAAGTGTTGGAGTAAGAATTACAAATGTAGAAGAAAATGATGTCTGTGTTGTGCAGCTGGAGACTAATAGCTCATGTTTATGTCTGCTGAGTGTCGGGGCCCGACACTCTGGCCTGTTCCATGCTGAGGAGAGGGGTGAAACAATGTAACAAAGTATCAGCTGTTCAGTGCTGGCAGCCGTCCAGCATAAGATAACAACATTGCCTGGCCAGAACTCATATATCTAAAACAGAGAGAAAAGCTCTAGAAGTCATTTAGCTGATTGGTAAATTCAATGTCTCTTTGAACCAGAGAGTCATTGGTTCAAATCTCAGACTTGCCAGTTCTTCTTTTTTTTTTGGGGGGGGGGGTTATTTTATTTCTTTTCTCAACACCTTTTTCCATATGATCTTTCTCTTAGCTTTGTGTGTTTTGAGCAAAGCCCAACCCAGGATTTTCACTATCTGGAGTTTTGTTTTTGTGTCCCTAGGGGCATCCCGATTTGGGATGCCCTGATATGTGAAATCCCCAAGTTCGCCTGTGAAAACGTACCTTTCCGCCCCACAGCGCATGCGTGGGCTCTCATCTAATCAGCTCTGTTTGCACGCAGATGGGGAGCCTGAGCAGTAACCTTCCTGGCCACCCGGCCTGTCTAAATGACTATCTGCGTGAGCGCGCCAGAAAAATGGGGGGATCTGTGGTTATCCAGGGGTCGTTTCACACAGTGGGGCATCCCGATTTAGAATGCCCAAGGGGGGAAGGTCAATGGCCGGGTCTTATAGACTTCAGGGTCGGCCACTCAGGGTTTTGTTCCACTTTAATACCATTAGATTTTCCTGCACAGTTATTCAAAGAAGAATTTCAGTCATTTTCAGTCAGTTTAGTTTATTTTGTATAGATTTTACACATTTGAGTCACCTGGTCTCATAACAAAAGCAGCACCTCACACACACACAGCTGTTACCACTGATTACAGTGTCAGCCTTTGAGGTAAAGTGTTGCTAGGAGACCAGTGGGCTAAATGAAGCAGCTCACTAAATACAACCCAGCAGATCCCCCTATTCAGCAAATGGACTGAGCCATTGTAATTATACAATTTAAAAGAAAGGCAGATATTTTTTCCTTTTTCTATCGCCACATTATTTATACACATGTTAGAAGCTATTGTGTGGCTATTTAATTATTTATCCTTTTTAATGCAAATTTAGCGATACTGCTCCTTTAACTCAGTGTATTTTAAAAATGGAAAACAGAGCTATTCTTCCTCTTTTAAATGTAAGCAACAATGGTGGGGTCCCTGACCTCATAGACCCAGGTGCAGTCACAACCCTTGCATTCTCTGTAGTTATGCCCCTGTTTATGGAATTCCCTCCGTACGGTGCTCACACAGTGACTAAGGGTTAGAATGCTTCATTTTCGGCCTGGATTTATCAGCAGCACCCACCATAACTGACATAGGATCCCACATGGTTTGCACTCTTTTGAGAAAGTCTCCAATTCTCCTTGTTACATTCATCAGCTTGCTGAAAATATATACATTTTCCTTGTCTCTATATTAAAAAAGGTCATGTGTTTATTTATGTGCATACTGTCGATAGCTGCCCTTTAGGACTGCTGATGCCATTTTATTATAGCTAAAGTATACAAATAGCAAGTATCTATTCCAAGTAATATTTACATACAATCACAACCTGACTACACAGATCATTTATGTGTATATAGAGAGCCGCCATCATGGCAGGACAGCCAAGATTCCAGTATAGTCCCCAGGAGGTCATGAAGGCTGGCTGCAGATAGGAGGTCAGCTCTGCCCTGAGCTCTGTATTCAGTGCAGCCACACTTTCTGTTGCCACAGTCTGAGGCCTAGTTCAATCTAGAGGCCCAGAAATCACAACTGCTACGAAGGGAGGCAATATTGATGCCTCTAGATCCTCAATATACAATACTGAAAAATGTACATCTGAATTACTTAAAGGGTTATTAAATCCCCCAAAAATCAAAACGGCACACACCTTCTCTCCCATGCACCAGGTCCTGGCTGCTCTGCTGCTCAGAAACTCTCTTGTTCCCAAAGAAAGGCTATCACATCCTCTCCCCACACATCAATCACACAGCACCGCCCTTTCACTGCAATGAAGGGACGGCCAGACTAGATTGCAATGAAGCGATGCCACGCAGTGGGCAGCATGATCGGCAGGAGTGTGCCGCTTACTGTTGGTCGAGCAGGGAGCACCAACCCTCCCCCCCCCGTTCCCGAACGTCAGACTGGGCTGATGCTTCTGAGCGGAAGAGAAGGTAAGTGCTGTTTTTAGGTTTGAATTTGGTAACCCTTTAAATCTGTAGATTTAGGTGAATTATAAGCAGGATACAACTTTAAATTACCTCCAGTTTTACAAAGCCTTTATTCTTTATGTATGCTGACATGAAATTAACACTTTTTATTATACACTATAACATGTATATTATACATAACATGTATATTTTATAGGAGGGATATATAACTGTAACCAATCAATCACTGCTTGTCATTAGTCTTTAGTAAATTAGACCAATCAATGCTAATTGATGATCGGCTGCCTATTATGATAGCATATCTTACCACTATGTTAATAAACAGTTTACCTAAAGTGTTGATAGCACGACCCCCCCCCCCCCCCTGTTTTAAAGAAAGATAAACATGCACTCTTATATTATACAGATAAACAGATTGAGATTCAATCCAGATTGTCAATGTAAGTATTGCTCATAATGGATTTCAATAATGCCCTACCTGGGCCACTTCCCTACTATCTACTTAATACCTACCAACCATTCCCTGGACCATAACATCTCTAAATGGCTACCTGGAAACGAGGCTGATTCAGTGGAATCGCTCCCAACCTCAAAACGTAAGTTTTCCATAGGCCACACATAACATTTACCCTTATTCTTTCAATTCCTGTTGAATTCCCCTCCCTTACCCAATGTGTATATCTACTTGGCAACAGTAAACTGGATTCTGATCCCTATTCTTAATAGTGCCACACCCATGTAAGGTAAGGTTAGTGTAAATAACAATGCTGGCATGCTCAATATGCTCAACAAATACACCCCAGTTTTCCAAAAAATATACATAATTACAGAAAATACATAAAAGATTGTTTCTCTATATTTTAATTTACATAAAAATGTTAACATTTTAAAGTGCTTTGCTGTTCAAATAGACTTTTAAAAAAATCCCCTTAGCTTCTTAAATCTGCTGCTTCATAACCTATCCACTGATTGGACAATGCTGGATCCTGCAGCCAGCGGACGCAACACCGAGGAGGGGGCAGACCTCCTTGGTGGGTTGTATACCATAGATTTGAAGCAACCAGTTGCAGGGGGAGGGGGGGGTAGGTTTACTTTATTTTAGAGAACTACAGATGACATTTAAGGGAACAAGTTGAGCTTTCATTACAGTGAATGCCAAAGTCAAATTGCATTGAGTGGAGAAACATTATATCCGTTATAAGATTTTACTGATGGTTTCTTGAAAGGGGTTGAAGCTTTGTAGAAGTGACTCTTCCTAATTTCCTGACCTGTTCTTCCAGGTAAGTGATGCTCTGATTAGTGAAAATGAATGAGCAGCATGGTGGTCAGGCTTTTTAAGAATGACAGCAATGGCAGCCCTCGATCCGTCATCCTTGACAGGCTCTCTTTCAGTACCAGGAATAGGTAGCTCAACCCAAAGGTCAAGAATGAACAGTGGACAAAAGTCTTCACAATAGAATCAAATATGATAGTAAACCTGTCAAAGAATTTAACTTAAAAAAAAAAAGATTTGACTTGACTTTGAGTTTCAAAATTAAAGTGTTATGCTCCATTATTTTTAAAATGTCTCCATGTTGTGGTTATAGTCTCTTGTAGTTTTTTTTTTTTAATATTGTGTCTTTATTTAACTTCTTTCCTAAAAAGAATGATATGCAGGATCATAAATTAAAAGTTATTTATACATAGTTGATCATAAGTTAAGAGTTGATAAAGCTCAAATCCAACGTAAATAGCTTTGGTCACCTTAAAACAGAATAAAACACAGGAATTTGACAGTCCCGAGTTTTGTTCTGTTCCCTGGGGCCATCCTGTTTGGGAATGCCCCACTGTGTGATATCCTCAAAAATCCTCAAACAACTTACCTCTTCCACGTTCTAATGGCATATGCGCTGACGCTCAGCCAATGAGAGCTGTTTGCTGTGTTTACCTTTTTTAACAAACGGCTCTCTCAAGGAGGCGCGCACTACCATATGCAGGGGATGCATAGAATGCGGCAGTGCGCGCCCCCCATTCAATACAATGAGAGGACCTGGGGTGGCTGTTGCTTTCTCTGGCCACTCTTGCTCCTCTGTGCCTGTCTCTTTATGCTCTCTGGTGTGTACTATTGGTTGTAGGCAGCGCGGCCACAGCAGGGAATTTCACAGGGGCCAATGGAACACAATAGAACCCAAAATGAAACTCAAATTTTACTCATTGTAGGGTTTGGCTAGTCAGCCCAGGGTGGATTGTGGGCCATTGAGCCCTGGGGGGGGGGGGCTCGACAAAACACCTGCACAATGCCCCTATAAATATTACCCAGCCCATTCTAATTTACCTTTGTGTTTACCTTTTTTGGCAAACGGCTCTCTCAAGGAAGCACGCACTGCCACATGCAGGAGATGCAGGGGATGCGGCAGTGCGCGCCCCCCATTCAATACAATGAGAGCTGCCTGCCGAATGACATAGCAGGGGGCTCTCATAGGACGAGAGCCAGCTCATGCGCCGTTGGACCGGGGAAAGGGAGATTACAGGCGACCTGGGGGGTTTCACACAGCGGGGCATCCAGAGGCCAGCCCTGGGATCTTGAAAAATCTATTGAAAAATAGCTTTTTCTGTCTGTGACCATTTTATGTCTGATGGGGGAGTCCTTTCACCATCTACCATACAATTGCTCAGTACAAAACTGCCCCTTCATCCCCCTGCCAGCCACATTCACTGCCTCACCGATACAATGGGTGGAGGTGCCTGAGGTGCCATACAAAAAGCGGGAATTACTTATTATTCATTCATTATTATTGATGATTAATACCAATACATTTTTGTTAAATGATCTTATCCAGTCTAACACTAGTTATATGTTGAGTGTTAATGTGCTGGGGGGGTCCGGATCAGGTGCTCAATTGCACCAGTTATAATCTGCCTTGGTGTTACAAAGACCACAAGCATTTTAATTGCACAGTTCCCCCATATTTGTACTGCTGTACTGGTTTCCTGTTAAACAAAGTGACCAAACAAGATGTGAGGCAATTTTTTAGTATGATGTTACAAGCCGCAAAAACAGTCCTTCAGTGTTCTATCCAAAATGCCAACAAATGGTTTGCAAGATGCCTACCTCTTCCTAGAACTCCTTACACAAAGGCTTATGGAACATGCAAGAAACATGACAATTCCAATGCACAATAAAAGTATCTTCAGAACTTCCAGCACCTTCATCGGTGTGGCCACCTTGGATTTAAATTCATTTGCTGAGTCATCATCTACTAAAGCTGTCTAAAAGCAAAAAAAAAACACAAAGCATTATTTTTAGAGCAACCAATTGCCGCAATGTATGGTATATGATATATGTCAAATATACTGCTAATGGAATGTGCTACTGTCAACAATGCTTTTGTATATTTTATCCTTTAATGATGGTATCAATCTCTACATATTGAATGCCACATTGATATGGTATAAGTAGTTACTTACCTCATTCAGCCACAAAACTGGAAACACAAACATTGTTCGTAGATTTGCCATGACACTGAAATATAAAATTCATAAAAAAAGGTTGTTACTCAGTTCTGCAAAGTGTGTATTATATACAGTATATACATATGCATTATACTCGGTATCCTGAGGAAATAACTGTCACTAAGTTGGTTATTATGTATTAACATTTATAATATTTAATGTCTTTATAATGTTTGCTTCAAAAAAATCTAAAATTTCCTCTCATATGTAGTGACATGATAGGGACATGGAGATATAATGCTTTTAATTTGTTCATAGCAAGGGGCTTTAATTCTGGCCTAAGGTGGGCAGACATGTGCAGATAAAGCAGGGGCAGGCTGGTTGTCCTATGCTAAAGGTAAAGACAGGTAAAGGCACTGTGATGCTTGTCATTAGCACAAGGTGCACATAAGATAACTTGTAACACTAATACAATCAGATAACATAACATGTTCACTCTTCCTAAAACATTCCATCATTTCTTTTTTGAGGCTCAAAAAAATCACTATGTTAGAGCACTGACTGACGTGGCTGATATCTAGTCCTCGGAGTGAGGGGCTTCTTGCTTTAGCTCTTGTATTTCAAAGATAAGTCTGCTTACATGCCCTTCATTCCCACAGAGCCAACTATGGCTTGCTGGCACATCATTTTTGGGCACGGACCTGGGGTGGCTGTTGCTTTCTCTGGCCACCCTTGCTCCTCTGTGCCTGTCTCTTTATGCTCTCTGGTGGCTGTGTACTATTGGTTGTAGGCGGCACGGCCACAGCAGGGAATTTCACAGGGGCCAATGGAACACAATAGAACCCAAAATGAAACTCAAATTTTACTCATTGTAGGGTTTGGCTAGTCAGCCCAGGGTGGATTGTGGGCCACTGAGCCCTGGGGGGAGTCTCGACAAAACACCTGCACAATGCCCCTATAAATATTACCCAGCCCATTCTTATTATGCCAATTTTAGCTGTTAACTTGGACGAGCGCTAGAGCCTGTTTGATATCTGCCCTGCTTTCATGTTTGACCCTCCTCATCCTCTTATCTTGCCTTTGGCCCCTCCCTGGTGCTGTGTCTGGAATCTCCTGTGCATGAACCTTGGCTCTTCTCCTGAACTCAAACTCATCGCATCCCTGTATCTTGACATATGTTTGAATTGTCTTCCTGTGCATGACCTTTGGGTACCCCTTTCATACCCATTTCTACCCCCAGTAAGTGCTCAGACACCTGTGATCCCAGTATTAAGGAGATTTTGCTTGCACCTTAAGGCCTCTGGGGTAAAATGGGGGCATGTCCACAGGGGGTAAGCAGTGGTAAAGATTGGGCAATGTCTCTCTGAACTGTGTCCTACATACGTCAAGCCATACTATATTTTAACCCATATTTACATAACTGATATACAGAACTCATTATGTACAGCTCTTAAACTAGTAACAATTCAACAGGGGTACAAGCCATGGCAAGTCATCTAGTAGTAAGGCAAAACAGAGGTAACCATTATTTACATAATATATACTCACTCAATTTTATCTGTTGGAACAAATGCTACGTTGACTTGTAATCTTTTAGCAAAGTGCATGGTGAAGCCGGTAGTCTAAAAAGAATATAAAATATGCTACTGAGTACAGAAACAAACAATTCATTTCATTGTCAGTTGTGTAAATAATCATACTTTAATTTTGCATTTCTTAAAGAGGAACAGCACACAAGAATTTCACTTTCCCGTATGTTGTTCCTCTCTGCGGCAGAATCCTGAATTAGGGTGCCCCACTGTGTGTACATCCCAGGTCACCCCGTTTCACTAACCTTCCTTCCTCTCCCACTGTGGAAACTCGGACGAGAGCAAGTGCGTCCCTAGCCAAATCAGCGCGCTCCCTGTCACTTGGCTCCCTTCTGCTCCGTTGACAGCTAAGCCACCTGGACAACTAAGCGGGCGAGGGGCCACCAGCTGCATCCCCCGTCCACCTTGCAGCCTGCGTGCCTGCGTCACCCACCCAGATAGGCCATGTGCGTGTGCGCGCCCCCGT
Source organism: Gastrophryne carolinensis (assembly GCA_027917425.1). Lineage (NCBI taxonomy): Eukaryota > Metazoa > Chordata > Amphibia > Anura > Microhylidae > Gastrophryne > Gastrophryne carolinensis. The sequence continues at coordinate 238,194,864 of CM051238.1, read as the reverse complement.
CCACCTTGCAGCCTGCGTGCCTGCGTCACCCACCCAGATAGGCCATGTGCGTGTGCGCGCACGGCTAGAGGTGAGCAGGGATGCCGCAAGAGCACGACAAGGGCTTCAGGAGAAGGTAAGTGAGACTAGTGATAAGGGGGGCTTCACATAGCAGGGCATTCCAATTTGGGATGCCCCAAGGAGTGGAACTCGGATGGCCCTAGAGTCTTTTAGACTCCAGGGCCTCCGATGTGCCTTTTTAAAGTGGTGCTATTGGTGACCTTCTTTTAATCATTGTAGTTGCCTGGTTGCAATGGTCCTTATCGAGCCTTACCCCTATGTTCCACTTTTGTTTGCAAACCAATTTTTGGTTAGGGGCTCAGCAAAAATGAGTGCAGGTGGACCAGCCAGGGCCATGTTTGCCTAGCTGAATGAAGTATTTACTTTAAAAAAATGGCTTGCCACAAGCTGGCATACTGCTGTGGCTGATTTGAATAGCATAATTAAAGAAATCTTGCTGAAAACACAGCTTTCGTTAGCATGTGATGTGTCTCGTTGTTTGTTGTTTGGAAAGCCTTATAAAATGAGTTTAATAAAAAAATGTGAAGACAGTTTTATTAATTGTATTTCAAATTCTAGTTAACTACCTGATGTTAAAGTTCAAAATATATGGTACAGATGACTAATGAGACAATCTTGGCAAAAAAAAAACATTGATTTCCAGGGGGTTCGCTGCTAAAATCTAGAGAACTGAACAAGTGTTCTCCACCATTCCCCCAACTACGCTGAACTAAAAGTAAATAAAGCAAACTTGGGTGTTGTTGGGTGAACATGGCACATTTTGTTTGGTAAATGTAACTAAAGCTGTGTAAATCAGTTAGTAAACCTAAGTGTCTGGACCTTCTGCTTATACACATTATATACAATTTAAAAAGCATATTGTACCCGTCTGTAAAACTGGTTTCTTTAGAGACATAAAGCAGGCACTGTGGGCCCAGACATATTCTCAACAACCTCTGCACTGCACTTAATGTTGTGACAGTTGTTGAGTGCCAAGCTGCAGGGGGTGAAATGTGGGTTACTCATCTTGGTCACAAAACCAAGGAGACAGACCCGCAAGACCAGGAAGCAGAAAGTATTATTATGGGTATTTAAGAACATTAGACACCAGGGGCCTGATTTATCAATACATCTTCCCAGAGTACGCCACATCAGTACATTTGGAATAGTGCAAAATTTAGTTTATACTTTTTTAGCATGTTGCTGTACTGCTAATGTTTCCGTAAATGTTCCAGTGTAAAAAAAAATGAGATATTTAGTACCACTCTAATTTGCACCAATGTTGTAGTCTGCAGATAGTACTCGATTCATCAGGCCACAGGTATCGCTTTGGGCTGGAGACAATGCCCACAAGGCCCCCACCTCCCCTGCAATGGCTGGCTACCAATTCCCTAATTTAATGCTGGCTCCGGCTTCTTGCAGTGGGATGAGTGAATGGGAGCCTCTGCAGGGCGTCAGGGCAGTCGGCCAGTGCGAGATAGGTGGCGGCCTCCTTATGACAGCCTGGCGGCACAAAGCGCCAGTATGAGAGTCCTGGCTCCAGCCCTGGACCCTGGACCCCCTACCTGTGGTGGTAAACCCTGGCTCCCCGCCAAGCGATGACCACAGTTGTCCTCCCAGCGATGGACAGACCCTCACTCCAGCTTCCCTCCCAGCGTTGGACAGCCCCAGCAACAGGAAGTTAGGTGGGGGGGTTCTGCCTCACAGCCTGTTATGGGGGCAGGGGGTTGTTCTGCCACACATTGTGTTATGGGGGTTCTGCCATTTAGCATGTTATGCGGGGGTTCTACCACTCAGCATGATATGGGGGTTCTGTCAATCAGCGTGTTAAGGGCGGATTCTGCCACTCAGTGAGTTATGGGGGGGTTGTGCCACTCAGACTGTTATGGGGTACTGCCTCTGAGCATTTTATTGGGGGGGATTCTGCCACTTAGCATGCTATGGGGGGCAGATACCGGGCCAGAAACACTGCTGAAGGACCCAGAAAAGTCCCGGGTTGTTTTTTCACCCTACAATACCAGCTTCAAAGTCAACTTTAGCACTATCATAACCTGTCCTTGATGTTCTCTGCGGCTACAGAGAAGAAGATAAACTGCAGACCCATATGAGTCAGAAGAAGAATACGTTAGCAGGTATGCTTGGAATGGGATGGGGAGATGTGCACATTTCCTGCCTTGTTAAAGTCTGTGTCTGCTGCTAAATATTGGCACACAAAATCTAGTAAGAGAAAGTAATAAATATGGCAGGCAGTGTGTAGAATTTTCTGGAACAGAGTGGCACACATTGGAACTGTTACATTCAGCATAAAGGTTAATAAGGTTCACAAAGAGGCACTGGCCTATAGGGAAAAACCTAGGTAACCTAAGTACAATAATGAACGAAAAAAACATTCTGAACAGGCCAGGGATCCCGTGTCACTTGACTGAGCATAAAACATTTAAATACACTAACCAGAAGTCACCAGAAAATGGGAATGGAATGGTTGATTGTAGTCTGTGGTAGAACGACACAGAGCGCCTGATGTGATGTGGCACCGGCGCTAACAAAGCACCCAGCACGCTTGATACATGGAACTCTACATGGCGCTAAGTGTGGCGCGAAACATTTTTGGCATCATAAATATGACTTGCTGGTGGTGCTCATGAAAAACACTAGCCTTTTTAAATAAACCCTTTGATCGCCTTAGACAATTGCAGTGCATAAATGTTTCTTCTTCATATATATATTTATAGATATATCTACTCACAGGCTCAATTTCCAAAAACGTCTCATGTACTTCTTTATCAGGACTTAGGCCACCCACAGTATACAAAAGAATTTGGCTTGCATGTAAGAAATGAGGTAAAGAAAGGAATATTGGTCTGCCTAAAGGAAAAGAGCATATTATTAAAAAGCAATCCTTTAAAAAAATTGTGAGGCACTAACATCTAGAGCAGTGGTCCCCAACCCTGTCCTACAAGGCTCACCAACAGCTCATGTAGCTGCCTCTGTAGCTCTGATGCTGAACTAGTTGCTTCACCTGTGCATATGCATGGAGAGACCTTCATGGTCTTCATGGTCAAATGAGACCTCTAATGCCCAGAGATTGGCCCACAAAATTGCCAATGTAAATAAGTATATGAGGAAGGCACCGTTCAGTGCCTGCAATGTAACTTAGCTGTCTAACATATGCTACTGGTAAGCTTTAACGGGACTGTCATTGAGACATTCTATGCCTTTCACTTTTTACCTAATCTAATTTCTAGATATGATAGTGGGGAAGCATTCTTTAGCATAGCTCCTTCCGTGTTGTAAGATCAGGCTGTGATTTATATTTGCCCCAGTGGTCTTCTGGATGCCACAGTTTCCCGGGACAACCCCATGGACAGAACTCCACTGACATCAGAGCCAATGAAGTGTGCAAGGCATAAAGTGACACATGCTTGAAGACCCAGTCCAAGAGGCATACAGCGGGGAATAGAACAAAATCTGGGATGCTGTAAAACCCAAACTCATTTGAAAAAAACAATATATAATTTTCCTGGAAATTCCTGCAAAAATCACAGTTAAAAACATATAGCACAAAATGATGAAAAATGGTCTAGCAACAGAAGATGACAACATCTCTAGGTAGGCTAGAAGCTAAGGGGTTAAACTGGCCCAGAAATCCAAATAGACTTTGGTCCAGAGGGTACCTGTGCTAGGAAGCATTCCAACCTAAGATGCATCACAGTAAGAACCAGGGCTTTTACCAGGGGCAGAATAGCAGGACACTTGCCCTGGTGAGAACCACTTATAACCCCCACAAGCAGCACACTCACCTTTCTAGGATTCAGGGGTGATTAAATCCAGCAATGCAGGTACACACAGCTGCATCCCTGCTCCCTCAGCTGTGTGTGTCTGGCAGATCTGCGTGCTTCATTTTACTCCAGCTCTAGGTCCTGGACAGTGTGCTACTGGGGTCTGTGTCTAGCAGCATCGAGATGCCCTCTAGGAAAGCTACAGTATATATATATATATATATATATATATATATATATATATATATACTGACTTAAAGTAAAACTCCCTATTAGTCAGGTTTTTGGTATTCTGCCTTATTGTTTTCCTCTTTTGGAATGTAATTCCTGGTTTTGCTACAGTGGTGGTGGTGGTGGTTTTCCCACAATTCTCCCAATGCAACAGGTGAACCCTTTAGCAGCTTTGGCTAAGTCTAAGAAACCTAATGAGAACCTGGCCAGTAACCATTTTGGAAGACTTTGATCGTTCCAAACTGAAGAAAATTGAATTTCAGCAGAATGGGTTAAACCTGTCACCCATGCCATCAGCAGGCTAGAGTGAGGAAGTCTATGATATGTACTCAAAATCACCACTTTGGTGTACTTTGCTAAGGTAAACACATTGTTGCTATGGAAAACTTTTTTATAACACAACAAACAAACAAATAGGGATTTAAAAAAAGTAACAGATAAGCTCAGCAAATTGAACACATTATTTTGGCACACAATAATGGAAACTTTTAAAGATACCATCGAAAGTGGAATTATCCTTTAAAGAGGATATCTGGTCAAAAAAAAGAAAATGTAGTAAATTGCTCCCCTAAGCCCCCCTCCCCCTTTCTGATAATCAGTGGTGTAAACTGTTTGAGTGTGCTGAATCCTATCTGGATATTTCGGAATAGCATGAAGATTATGCACTTCTGAATTACATGGGGCGGCCATCTTGTCACACAGCTGACACATGAGAATGAGGGGGGAGCTGTGTCAGCAACAGCCCACACCAAATTGGGAGAGATATTTGCCTCAGAAATAAAAAGATGCTTACCTGTCATATTACACATACACACACACGTGTATATATAGCATATGTAGCAAAGGAAATCTGCATGATAAAATGTATCTCTATGGTGTCAACTGACCACAGAGTATTCAGTCAGTGAACACAATGATTTTAGAAGATTTCAGTTGTGAACAGAGCAAGAATGAGTCATTACAGCTGATTGCTTTCAACTTTTGGCTAGAAATAAGGACTGATTGTACAGAGCTATGAGGCATATTTCACTGTGTGACTGTTTTTTTAAGAAGCATGTCTCTCATGTGTGTGGAAAGATGGCCACTGCCATGTAGTTTTGGGGCACGGACTCTGCATGTTATTACACAATACCTGCATTGGTTTAAAGCGGACCTTCACTCTGAATAAGAGTCTATTTTATATGTTTCCCACACCCTGTAAATACAGATTGTCCACATTAAAAATCATCCTACCTGCATCTACTGCATGTTATGGGCCTTTAAACATCCAAGATGGCGGCTTATGGAAGCCGCCATCTTATCAGGCAGCCTGCAAACAGGAAGTGCCTCCTGACTGTGCTGCTCTGCATTCTGGGACTGCTGACCTTTACCTGACCCCAGCTCTGCTCTGTCTGAGCAAAGCACAGCTATAACCCGCCCCCCTGTACCTTATCCCACTCTCTCTCCTCAGTAAGTGTGATGCTTCTGAGTCAAGATGGCGGTGCCCGTATCCTAAATTCCTGAACAGAGTTGCAGCCCAGCGGGGGAAAGAATAATAAGTTAGTGACTAAAAACGTAAAATGTATTACTTTTAGATGCTGGGGAATCATTTTTTAAGGGTTTGGGCTTTTCATTAAATCATGGTGAAGGTCCGGTTTAAGCCCTCTAAAATCGTTTAAGTTGCTGATTGCCAGGGGGGGGGGGGGGGGCTTTAGGGGAGCAAGTTACTAAGCTTTTTTTGAGTGGAGGTACGCTTTAAACCACTTCAAAGCGTTTCAAAATGTGGGTGTTGCATGTGCAGGGAGGTATATGGTGTGCCCAGTAACAGGAGAAAGGAGCGCATGTGTATGTGTGTATAAATATATATATATGTCAGAGAGAGAGTGTGGAAACATTTTTTCGTCCCAAAACAAAAACCTGTCATTTGTAGAATCCCCAAACCAAATCAGGAGCAGGAAATGTAATTGAAAGATAGAATAATTAAAAAGAAAAAGTTTAAAAGTCTCACAAAACAAGGCTTCTTCGAAAGCTGCAGAGGCTCTCAAAATCATTTGGATAACCCCCTCTCCCCCCATACCTGGATTCTACCCAACCGTGATATTGTAATCAAAACCAGGACATGCAAGGGTCCAATATTTTTTTAAATGTTGTGAAAGATCTATAGTCATCCGTGACAGGCTTTGCTGTTAATACCTACCATCTTGGCAGGCTCGAAGGTCCAGAACTCCGGCACCAGTGCAGTTAAGTGATATCACTGGATCTTTACAAAAGCAGTAATTATCAGGATTGATGAGTGGAGAAGCAAAAGCACTGCTTGGCACTGTAAATTTATACAATTTAATTCCCTTTCTTGTGACTTCTTTTTCAAATTCTCCATATATAGTTCTGGTAGAAAAGACAAAAATTACTGCCTATATTAATATATATATATATATATATATATATATATATATATATATATATTATATAAAATATACACACAAACACACATGCAATAAAAACAGAGGTGAAATTCAAACCGGAATGACACCCTTACCAAAAAAAATTCTCATATGTATTCCTCCCCAGGGCAATTATATGCTGCACATAAAAAGTAATTTACCCAAGTAATTCTTCAGCATGACCACACGGATAGTTAATAGGTGGTCATGCTGAAGGATTCTTAAAAAATCTATTATTGGATAAGTCTAACAGTGGTTTTTGGAATTTCCCCCCTTAATGGCAGCCTATGGACCTACCAGACGCCTGCAAAAAGGAAGTGCTGCTGGGATTTCTGCTGCTGTGCGTTGTGGGTTATGTTGGTTATATTCAAGCAACAGCACAACTAGGACGTTCGGAAAGTAAGCCTCCCGGGTGCTCCAAGGTTGCCACGACCAGGAGAAAATTGGTGAGTTTTTAATGGCTGCTATATCCCTCCTGGTTCCATAATTCTAGGTCCAGAACCTGTTAGCCTGCTGACCACATTGTGTCAATATCCTTCTGCACAAAGTTTCCCTCAGTCCGTCTACTTGGCAAATGCCAGGAAGAGGCAGGAGAGACTAACCCATAACCTTAATAACCTTAGCCAGATGTGAAAATATGCTGACATAACAGTGGTCACACTAATGGGTTATATATTACATACGGGCCTGGTCATTTTTCTGAATCTATCTAATTTTGGAGCATTTTTGTATTTTATTTTTTTAATTCAAACCTTAATTAAGTTTATAAGCTCCTCCTTAGATTAAGGCCTACTACCAAATTCTAAAGTTTTACCTACAAACACGGTAAAAGACTCTGTATCATCCTATTTCATCGGCACTGGTGATGAATGAGACCCGTATCACTGTAACATTGAGCGTTCTTATTGTAATTATATGTGTGGTTTGCTTTGATTTGCACCCAATCGAAACAAATGATTAAGGTTTAAATGTAACAAAGTGGCTTACAGTCCAGGCAGTGACAATAATATAGCAGCACCTAATGTATGTCCATGGTGTCTCGCCGCCGTCAATGCTGTAGATTCCCTCAAAATCTGGAGTGTGGAAAAATGGAAAGGAAAGGAGGGCAAACTCAGGAGCCCTGCTACTCTACATCAGGCTGCAGTGGCGGACTGGGGCCAAGAATCATCCCGGGATTTTACAAGCGCCTGACCTGCCCATGACCAGCCAGTGGCATCTCTGCTGCCTCCTGGCCAGTGTGTTCCAAGAAGAGTGAGCCAAAGGTCTGGGGTTGCCTGGATGAGGGGATAGAGAGGTGAAGGGGATGGGGGCTGGGATTGGATGGGAGTGTTAGTAAAGGTAGCAGCCAGACTGTCCCAAAGCAGTGCAGCCCACCGGGCATTTGTCCTGGTCTCCCTATGGCCAGCCCACCTCTGGCACTCTGCAGGAAATGGAGGAGTGGTATGTGGGACAGGCTTCAGGTGAACTCCTTGCTGCCTCATCATTGCCATTGCCTGAACTGTTGCTTTAATAACTAAAACTGCGTATGTTCCTGATTTGCGTAACTTACCTGCAGATTTCAGAGGAAAAGAAATATAAACGATCCTTTTGTTTAATAAATGGAGGGAAAGAGGCTCCATCTGGGGTACAAAACAGAAAATATGAATTCATGACAATTTCTTTTTATACATTACCTAAAACGATATTTTATTTGTGCCATTGTGCTGCTTTTGTTAAAGAAATGGTGGTGTTTATTGAATGAGCTCACCCTTGTTTAAAATGCTTAAAGGAAAACTCCCCTTTTGTCAGGGTTTTGGTGTTCTGCCTTTTTGTTTTCCCTTTTTGGAATGTAAAAAAAACATTTGTGTTAGGATTGTCCCCAGACAATAAGTGATAAGTGATTTACTTATCAACATTCTGTTTCTCATGGAAATCATGTTCTCATATTCCTGTGACTCTGTTTTGCTACAGTGCGAGTGGTTTTCTTGGCCTTGAGTAAAAAACATGGACATGTACAGTCCCACTATTCTTTCAATGTAACAGGTGTACTCTTTAGCAGCTTTGGCGGGCAGGCTGATTCATCATTAGCGGCAGGTAGCGACAGATGAGCATCTGTAGCAGGCATTTTCATAGCGCCCGCTAGTAGTCACTGTGCTCAGCCGTGGGTCGCTACTTTATAGCGACTCGCTGTTCAGTAATGTTGAATACATTGTGAGGAGTCGCTATTTGACCAGTACAGCGCTGTATGGGAGAGCATGTTAGCGACTGCTCATAGCGACCGACTCACACCATATTCAGGAAAAAAACAGCTGCAAAAATCTCTGGCGCTGAAAAATAGTCGTTTGAAGCCCAGAGCACAGGAGGCGGTGTGTTTAAAGTGTGTTTTCAAGCATCTATCAACTAGTAACAAAGCGAAAACATATGGAATTACATTGTAGCAACATTGTAACATGAGCACTTTAATGCCAGGAAGGTAATGGCATTTTTGAGGAAATATTTAAAAAATGAAAAAATTATGGAAAAAATGCTATTTCATTGCCAGAAGAGGTCAACGAATTATTTGTGATTTTTTGGAAAAAAAAAAAAACAGTTTAAAGAGAAAAAAAGGTTCGTCCATTGAAATGTATGGGAGCGCGCCAGGTAGCGAGAGGTCATACCTGGCGCTGTGCAAGGCTGAACGCTGGCGCCGTTTGCTGAGGCTGTGAAAATGATGAATCAGACGCTACATGGCGCTATCCTAGTCGCTAAACAGATTCTGCTTGATAAATGTGTAATTACGTGCCATGTCCGGCGTTGACCAGTTGCTATCTGTCGCTACCTCTCATTAACCAGGCGCTACCTGACGCTATCCCTTCTTAAATAAGGGCCTAAGTCTAAGCAGCCTAATGACCTGTCCAGCCATTAACCCTTTCACTACTAGAAAACAAGACTGTGAACCTTCCAAACTGAAGAAGTTGAATTTCAGCAGAATGGGTTAAACCAGTCACCCATGGCTCAGTCAAGCAGATGATCAGCAAGCTAGAGTGAGGAAGTCTATGATAAGTACTCAGAATCACCCCCTTTGGTGTACATAGCTAAGGTAAACATATTGTTACTTTGGAAAACGGTTTTCTTTTATAAACCAGAGTTGCAAACAAATTGAAAATTAAAAAATAATAGTAAAATAACAAAAGTTTAGCACACTAAAGCAGGGGCCCCACCCCTCCTCCTCAAGGGCCAGCAACTTGCAAGGTTCTGCAGCTTTCCACACTGATGCACAGGTTCAGTAATTAGTGCAGCAACAGGGCGATAGAACCAGCCGCACTAATCACTCTACCTGCATCTGTGGGGAGAGCTGCTAGACCTGGCTGGTTGGTGGCCCTTGAGGAGGAGGATTAGGGGCCCTGCATTAAAGACATCATTTTGCCACACAATAATGGAAACCTTCAAAAATGACATTGAAAGTGGAATAACCCTTTAACAATCATTCAATTAATATGATACTAAGAGGCACCTAAAGAGGAACAACAGACCTGTCTTAGACTTGCCTGCATAACACCCCCCCCCACACACACACTAACTTTTGGACACCGGCGTCATCTGAAGCATCCATATCCTGCTGTTTCATATTGTTTAGTGTTCCCACACACACTGGCCGCCTTTAGCAGCTCATGCCTCAGATATGATTAAGGGGTGGCCCTGAAACGCGTCATCCGATTTTACTTGCGCCATTAATGGGGCACTCGATTTTGAATGCTTTTAGATGGACCAATAACATTTTGGATTTTATGGGATACCACGCTGTACTGAACTACTCATTTTGTTACTAATACTGCCAGGATTATTGAGGATCCAGTTACCTGCACGCCAAGTATCTAGCCTGGGGTGAGCTACAAGAAAAAACCTTTTTGTTATGAATTGGGTATTACAGTCATTTTGTTGGGGGATTGTTTTATTGTTGCATGTTGCATAATAGAGGATGGCTTTCCTTTGGGTTTTGACAGGGCCTGCATTTGGCCCAGGCATCACAGGCAGTTGCCTGGGGGCCTCAGGGCCGGGCATGGGCCCCAGGACAAGTTTACACGCGCTACAATAATGTGGCACTGAAGCCACGATTGGGTCACCAGTGCTCACAGATAGGCCCCTCAGCTAGAGTGCCGAGCGAGCCCCCGACCCCTCCATGTCTCCTAGCTCCCAGCCTCCCTCTACCCTTCACCTTTGATGGGGAAGAAGAGCACGCAGGTAGCTGACTGCTACAGGTAAGACAAGCTGGCCTGCAAAGTTGCTGGAGATACAGGAAGAAGTGACATGTGAGGTGGAAAGTATTAAGAGAAATAATGGAAGAATGTGCAGCATTGAAAGTTGGTGTAGAGTGAAGGAAGGTAGAGGAAAGGTAGTAAGGTCTGAGGAACAGAGGTCTTTGGGATGTAGAAAGAAGGTTCTTACACAAGATCAGCACCAAACCTGTTCCCTCAGCTCAGCTTTGCTTTGCCCTAATCCTGCAACCCGCTTCAACTGTACCATAGCCTGAACCCAGCCCAACTCATCTGTATACCCACCAAGCACCCAGCATGGTAGGTTAATGTTTACAGTTTAATATGTCGATATTCAGTTCAGGGTCTCTATATCCAGGGTCTCTATATATGTCATACACATAGAGTCAGGACTGTGCCCCACTAACATACAGCATATAGCTAGTGTCAGTGCTGGGCTTCCTAGCCTACAACCCTAGAGCCTGATAGGCTTCCAGAAAGGTGCTACAGGCAAATGTTTAAAGACCATCTGCTGCAGGGAGGTTTTTTCAAGCTTAATGGTATAAGGTTTTTGTTGAAGGTCTATAATCCTGAGGGAGAGGAAGGGGAAAACAGAGAAAGTTGTACTAGTTTCCATGCAGATCCTATGTTGTTTAATATTGTATACACCATTTATGATGCTCATTTCTGCCCCCAAAAATGTTGTTGAAACTTTGTTTTGAAACCTCAAAACAAAATTCAAACCCACCCCCCAACCACCAACAGGCCACACAATTGCAGATATCTATTTGCTTAAAACCATTTTAAAATTCCCCAAACTCGGCAAGATTACCCACCCCTCAACACTCATGTGGCAGAAAATAATGTTCATTTGGTGGGTGAGATTGTAGCCACATACAGCAAAGCCAAACGTCTCAAGCCAATGTTTTGTGCATTTCTAGGAACATAGAGGATCTGCTTTCCAAATTGATAGAGGCACAAATTTCAGTGATGCAGTGATCATTGCAGGTATACGCTATTTGAACAATAGTTTGGTATCAAAATGTTCAGACCCCCTGTATGTAAGGTTACACGCATTAGTCTGTCACTATGTTTGTTCCCCAATTATTAGAACTCATTTAAGTAAAATGGGTTTATTACATATGAATTAGGACTTACTGTACTTGACATCTCTTGCATTAGAGGAAGGGGGTGAAAACCCACCCACCAATCCCCAACAGTATTACCGGGAATCAGAGAGCAGGGGAGCAATTTATACTTAAACTGGAGTATGGGAGAGTCGAGGTATTGAATTTTTTTTTAATGTAGTCAAGGATCAAGTTTCCAAACAGCATGACCATATTTTGAACAACAAATTTTTTATATTTTTTGCTTAGAAAAAAACATACCTGTGCCATTTATCATATCACAATAGTTATCTTGCCAGTAGGAGAGAGACCTAAAAGAGAAACATTTATTTGCATTTCGATTTGTATTACATATAGCGAAGGTGACTGTTACAAAAATTGCTAATGCTCGACTCCAAGGCCCATGTGTTTCCAGACAGGCAAGACTTTGGCTGTGCAGACAATGTTTAAAGGATAACATATCATTAAAAATGATTGCATTGCCCATCCACACATACTAATAGCTTTATTTTAGAAAAGTACACACAAAAAAGTATGCCCACACAGTGCTCTGCAATAAAAGCTTGTATATTCTTGGAAAGAGCCTGCAAGGTGTAGAGGTTGGGTTTTAAAAATGGTTACAAGAAATTGTTTTTACGTTTTTCAGAGGATTACACAAACTCCAGGCCAATTGTACCACTGCCCCCCCCCCCCAAAAAAAAAAAAATCTGGGGACACTTAAAGTCATTCTTTAAGCAAAATTAAAAAAAAGGCTATAATCACCTTTTATCACCTGCCGCTAGTTCGGCACTCTAACACTTACGGCCTTATTTATCAAGGGATAGCGCCAGGTAGTGTCTCACTAGCGCCAGGTAGCGCCAGCTATCGGCGGCTACCAACTCCAGAACGCCAGGCGGCGGACACAATCACGCATTTATCATGATAAATGAGGCTAGCGCCGGCGAGAGCGTCACCTAGCGTGGGATTCATCATGTAGCGGACTGCAACGAACAGCGCCGCTGCTAATCCCATCACAGCGCCAGGTATGACCTCTCGCTACCTGGCGCTCTCCAATGCAATGGAGCAATCTTTAAATATTCATAATTCAGTGATATGACTGTCAAAAATTCTGTGACCACTACGGCAATGTAAGATTTTTTTTTTAAGGTAAAAAAAAAAATAAATAATAATTTGTGCAGAATTGATATTACAGGTCTGATATTAATGTATTCATATTACAAAATGTTTAGAAAAACTTGTTTAATTTTTTTAATCAAAAAATATGGTTGTTTGGGGGTTAAAAACTACTTTTAAGCCATCACCGCCAGCGCTCTGGGGTTTAAACAACCATTTCACAGCGCGAGAATTTTTGGAGTGTGATTTGTTAATGAATATGCTGGGAGCCGTTCGCTATGGCCATTCGCTGTCATGCGCTCCCATACAGCGCGGAACCTGTGAAACAGCGACTCCTAACCCCGTATTCAACATTACCGCACACCGACTGAGTCGCTGTCAACAAGCGAACAACGGCCAAGCACAGCGAATACGAGCGGGCGCTGTGAAAATCACGCTACTGGCGCTCATCTGTCGCTACCTGGCGCTATTAATGAATCGGCCTCGCCCTGGATTGCCTGATCCAAGTCCCACACCGCCGGCCCAGCAAGCTTGTCCATCATTTCCAATCATTTCCATACAAGTGAAGAGGCACTGCCCCAATCAGGTCAATCACCAACATCCGTTACACATCAGAAATATTACTTTTGTGCTTTAAGCGTGTGTCTGGGAGCAGGGCTACACTTACTCACAAATAGAGGAGTAGAATAGAATACTGAGGATGTTAGTTCAAAAGCCCATAGATAAGCCACACCTCAAACCACACCCACCACACCCATTACCCCGTAAAGTGGTCAAAGAAATTTAACATATAACACATATCTTATGAACGAATGAAAAATACAGAGGAAGCTAGGTGCTTACGGTAGTCCCTTATATCTGGTAATTAATGCAACTTTCTTAATATCATCCTTGCCATTATATACTGTGAAGGGGCCATCACTTGTTCCATTGTACTGTGTGCAAAAGAAAATGAGATAAGTATTCTGTTAGAATAAGAAATCATTTACTGGCATGTTTATGCTAACAAAAATGCACTATTCATTGTGAAATATAAAAACCAAAGCAAATATCTAAAGGCTTTTACAGCCTCATTTTTCAAAATGCTTACCCTTATTCACACCATTCACACTGATAATGAACAAAGATACCCTGCTGCAGTACTTCTTTAAGGTCAATCTATCACCAAAATGTTCACTATCCTAGTGATTGGTCCCTGCCTCAGAGGCATTTAGATCCAGGCTGTGTAAAACCCCCCAGATCACCCACTCGACTCACCTTTACAACATTCCCACAGTGAATGTGTCATACAATCAGCACTTTATGCCATGCATACTAATACACAGCATAAAGCCATTGTTTTGGACTAAGGAGGTTATTTAAGAAGGGATAGCGCCAAGTAGCGGCACATAGCAGCAGGCAGCATCTGGTGAACGCCGGGCGCTGTACGCAAAACCACATTTATGAAAGCGAATCTGGTGAGCGACTCTAACAGCGCCATGTAGCGTCTGATGTATTATTACAGGTGGCTCAGCGTATAGCACGGTGCTCTAGCTTCCAGAGCGCCAGGTATTACCTTTCACTCAGTGTCGCTCTCCCATACATTTCAATGGTCGTTCATTTGCTTGTGTTTGCTTAAAGCATTGTGTGACCTCTCTTGGCTGCAAACAAACACTTATAGAAACTTTTTTGACTTTTTATATTTTTATGCAGAATAGTCATTACAGGTCTGGCACTAAAGTGTTAATGTCACAGTGTTAAAACAATGTAATTCCATGTGTTCTCGCTTTGTTACAGGTGGATATGTGTTTAAAAACAGACTTAAATCACACAGCCTCTGGCACTCCATGCTACAGCGACCAGCTTTAGAGCGCCAACGCTGTGTGTGTTCTTTTTTGATAAGTATGGTGTGGAGCGCCGAGAGTCGGTCGCACTGAGCTGGTGCTACTTCTCGCTCCCTGCAGCGCTGTACTGGGGTTAGAGCGCCCAACATACATCACATATATCAATGCCGGCCAGGTTACTACAGCGACTGAAGTGCTCTGTTAAAGCACTCAATACCCGCTTACAGCGCCTACTAGCGGTCACTCTAAGCGCCGTTATACAGACGCTCATCTGCCAATACCTGGCGCTAGTAGGCAGCTGCATCCCCATATTCTTTTCATAGTGCGCACCCCTCCATGGTCAGTCTATCTAAATGGCTGGACGTGGGATTGCACACAGCTGCAGGGATGGCAGGGACGTGGCTGCGGTCCTACGATCACACCGAGAGAACAACAGAAAGGTAAGGAGTTTGCGGCCAATCTGGGAAAGTTCACAAAGTGTCGCATCTAGAATTGGGATGCCCCTGGGGCACCTAGTGGGCCAGCCAGACGCGTGATTGGTGCACTTGAAGCTCCTGTTGACTGACAGAGGGGCAGTGAAGGCATATCTCAGCATGTAAAGGGAAAGAAGGAGATGGGAATTAGAGAAAAAGTTTATTCATGAAGTAAACTGTTTCAGCATATTTAGGCATTATTCAAAATAAGGTGACCAACCAGGAAAATAACATTCTTTTATGCTCTTTCCAACAACACCAGATTGCCTCTCACCCCTAGTGATATGTTCATCTTCCATTGTTTGTATTGGGATCATGTCGTTGCTGCAATTTGGTCTTCAGATCCAGAGAAAGTGTACCCCCATCAGTGATTCTTAAACCTGACACAGTTGGAAGAGAAAGGTAGTGGCCATTTTGGAGCTTCCTTTCCCAGCATTTCAGCTATGCTGATGCCTGGATTCAACTGAATTAACTGACAATGCCCAGTAACAGGAAGCCCAGCACAACTTCCTGTTTGCAGGTGGCCTGCAAGCCCATGAGGGCCATCTGGTTTTTAAAATGTACCCCAGCAAGTGTTAGAAAAAGGGAAATTATTTTTTATGCACAGCAATCTAAATTGCCCTGGGGAAGGATGCATATGAGCATTGTATGAGCGTTGTGTTGGTCTGGTTTTTGACTGTTGGTCCGCTTTAAATAAATAAAAGAAACATTCGCATCACTATACCATTTTAAAGTTGTATACATACCGGATAAAACACTCCAATATTTTTATCTGAAAGAAATATATTTGGTATTTGTTGCAAGAAGGGATCTGTATAACCCCATAGGATTTCTCTGACGCTTCTGACTTGAAACAATGATGAATTTGAACGCTTTATGTAAGTATTCAGTAATCCTAGTAATGATGGATACATGGCAGGGGCAGCCTGGTATAAACAAGAAATATCCAAATACAGTCTAACATCATTCAGTAAGTCACAATAATCATATCTTCGAAATATGTATATCTTCTAAAAATGTATCTTAGGTTCAGCCATGATGATTTAGTCTAAGTAAAAATGCTTGAATCTAAATAATCAGAAAGAAAAATCATTTACTTTACTGATATCTTCCTCTTGTATTTAATCTATCCAAGCACACGGCATTTGATAAAACCTTTTTCCCTATTTCCAGCACAGTGTATGAGTGTGCATCCCTGTGCGCCCCCATCTACAACACAGGGCCCCCTCCCCCGTTCCTGGTCAGGACCCGGAGGGAACGCTTATACTCACCCTAATTGGGTGTCCGTAGTGGATCCAATGTGACCATGGAGATCCTTTCTCCCTGATGTCTGCCTTGGGACAGACATTTATTGATATGCATCTATCTGTTAATATTTTGTTTATAGCATGTAGGCGAGGTTGAGGTGGGGAGGCTCTCCCGTTGAGTGCGGCTTTCTGTCGGCCGCCACCGCCACTACCCTGCAGGGGAGCCTGCCATGACGCGGGTGTGGCGGTGTGGTGACAGCATGACTTGGGCACTGTGGGTAGACCTACCCTCCTACTGGTATTGTTTATTTTTCGTGTGCAACCTGAACCGAATGGGTTGCCGGGAGGCCTGAGGTGTAGAGGTTCCCCCGGCAGCGCTTGGTTTGCCGTCGTTCCCCGCATGCGCCGGCGCGCTGACAGCAACCGGCGCTGGTGTTTATACACCAGATGTGGGACTGGCAGCTCCTTGCCTACTAGGAGCAGCCCTGGCAGCGCCGCCTTCCAATCGCAGCGGCTTGCTGCTCTGCTGGCACGTGGTGCTGCGGGGTACGACCTACCCACCTTAGCCCCTGTTTAGCGACCGCATCAGGTCTCTGCCGTGTTTATTTTACTTATTTTACTTGTTTCACATGATTGTATCATGTATATGGTTTGTAATTGCATTTGTTTGGCTGGTGTTGTTCTGATTGGCTGCATCAGCTCTGATGTCACGTGGGACACGCCCACTGACATCAGGTGGTAATCCCGGGCCCTCTGCTTGCTTGTTTTTGCTCCCTGATGAAGGGGCGCTAGATGCCCGAAACGTTGGATTTTGTTGGATCTTTTTGGTCTTTGCTGTGATATCAACCTGTTGGATTTGAATTCAATATCTTTTGGAGTGCTGGCTGATCGTCTTTCTTGTGTGTTTGCGGCGCCACCGCCGGCCACAGCGCCCACTACAACGCTAGGTAAGAGTGTGTCTGTGGAATCTGACCTCAAGGGGCAAGGGATACCACTTTGTGATGTGTGATCATTTAGAATGAGGGTTCTTTAAACATTTATCTACCATATAACCATATCTTGTTCATTTCTGATGTGCTCTAAGATCAAAGTAATTGAACACAGGGCCTTCTTACCCATTCCATAGTGCTGCTGCTGTCCCATACCAATATGTTCATCTACCTTAGCAGCAGACAGTTCCCCCTCTACAGGACTGAGCCCAATATGGGGTGGGGGACAAGCAGACTGACTTATGGCTGGCACCCTTAGCAGTGACCTTGACCCATCTGCTGGCTGAGATAAGGGTCCCCTGTATACACAATGGCCTTGGCTCCCAGGATCTCCCTGTTCACCCTCGCCTAGAAATTGCCCTGATTGAGCACAAGAGAACACACTCGTTTCATGTGGTTAGAAATGAGCACATAGCATAATGTAGTTTATATTTATGATTACTTACAGCCACGGCCAGATTAAGAATGGTATATGTGTCCTCTTCAGACCCAATAGACAGATGTGGCTGAAAGATGGCTTCATTTGGCTGATAAAAAGTCACTGTGAAATTAGTGTTCTGAGTCACATTACTCTTGGGCAGATGTCTGACTCTTTCAAAGAAAAAAACAAAGTTAATGGGTGAATAAGAGCAGATCATATTTCATAGTATAAATGTAACTTGAAGAGAAATTCCTTATCATTGGGGCATCTCGCTTTGGGATTCCCCGCTGTGTGAAATTGATTTTTCTGGAGCTATTTGAAAGGTAAGAAAGATAATCGGGGTGCCTAGGAACAATACCTACGGCTCACACCGCCAAAGGATCAATATTATTGATTTAAGTTTATATCTATTAAAAAGTGCATTTTCACTCTTTTTAGCTGAAGCGGACCAAAACCTAAGGTTTTTCCTCCTTGGGTTTTGGTCGCTCTCTGGGGGTATCCAGCACCCCCTAAAATGCCTCAATTTACCCCGAGCCTAGATTCTACAGGGCACCATTGCTGCAGCACATGGTGGCATCCCCACTCACCTACGATCACACCTTCAGGCATCCATTCTGCTTTGCCTTGTGTGCTAGCGTGCAGACCGGAGATGCTGCCGGAAGCCTGCACAAATAGAATTGATGCTCAAGTTGAGTATATAGAGATCACAGGGAGATTTGCACAGATGGGATGCCAAATCAATATGCCCATAAAGCTAGCTTTTACCCAGCCCTACAGTTCTGGGTTAGCCAGGTTTTGCTCTGTTTTAGGTGGCATCTAATAGCATAAGACAGTTCCTCAATTTATGTGAGATTAATAAAAAGCTTCTTCCATCATGTTGTCCTATCATTAAGCTTGGAAGGCCTGGGGAACTGCAGACACAGGGCCTTATTCATGATGTGTGCCTTTTAGCATCATTTTTGTGGCTATATCACTAGCTTCAGAGCGCCGTCATTTCAATCTTATCTGGCGCTGTGCTGTGGACTACATTGGCGCTAGCAGTCGCTGCACAGAATTCTACTAAATAGCTTTGATTGTTTTTCAGCGTTTTCCAGCATATTTATGAATTACTTTTCCTTCTTGAAATCTTTGGTGCTGTATTTTACATTACAGTTACAAGAAATCACTGCTGGGGACAACGAGGACAAACTATACAGTGCATGTTGGTTGCATTTTAGTTGCTGTTGGTATCCAAACTACACATTGGTAAGCAAATGAAGCCATTAAAATCAATTTTAATTACACCCCAAAAAATCATTTTGACCCTAGTTCCTGCATTTCAATTTTTGACAAGTTTCAATGCAAGTTCTGGACAAATAAATGTGTTTAATATTAATTATAAGCATTACTTTCAATCCAGTTCTGCCCATTCTGCTCTATGAGATCTTGAGCTACAGCGCCATGTTTCATCTAGCGCTGATTTAACCAGAGCGCCGGGCACGGCATCATTTTTGGCACTAGTGTTAAATAAGATGCTAGCCAGTGGCCGCATCAGCACTGATGTTTTTTTATTTCTCAAATCAAATGCTGAGCGCCACTGAAGCCAAAAAAGGTGGCGCTCTGTGGTGCTGACACTTCTTAAATAAGGCTCAAAGACGACTTACTCAATTGCTAAGTAAATGCGCACAAAGACATAAGACGCCCCTACAATGCCTCTCAAGTCCCACCAACAGGTCAGGTTTTGTAGATCTTCATACAGATGCACAGGAAAAGTAGTGAATGCTCAGACAGAGCTATTGAGACAGCTATGGGGATAGCCACAAAACATAACCTGTTGGTGGGCCTTGGGGGGAAGGTTGGGAAACACTGCCCTAAAGGAAGGACAATCTTAAGATGATGCATGTTTTTCAACTGTGATTTTTACAACTGTCCTCTCTGCTCCCTCGGGGTCCGGCAGCATGTCTTCTGATGCCAGCAGCAGTGGGTTTAGCAGCCACCCGACTGATCTGGAGTTCATAAGGAGAATGCTTCCCTGTCCTTCTGGCATGATTATGGTGGCCCTTTATTATTACATTTTCTTCAATTAAATTAACGTTTTTGATGATCTACCCACCAGATTGAGTCTGGCTCTGCCTATGCCTTTTTGCTAGTGTGTACTGATATTGGCATGCATATTGGGCAGGAAGCTGGCATACAGGATTATTACGCCTCTGTCGTACATGGGTAATGAGTGCATGCTAACATGAAAGAATCTCCCATTTCATGTGGGTGGATACGTACACCACTCTGCCTCTGCTCAACTGGTTTGTAATGGAACCCATATCAACTAAATATTTAGGTGCCTGATAAGTATTTGAAAAGACAAAATTAAGGTTTAAATGAGCTGAAAATGTCTTGTTAATCCCAGGCAAGATTGTGTTTTACTGTGTTAGCCATTGAGAATAGTAGAAAAGTGAAGAAATAAGGTGATGGGCTATCTGAGTATTTGTTAAGGTGAGCTTTAGAGAATACCTAGTTCTCTTCATCAAGATAAGATCATGATAGGATCATATATGGTGAAGGGAACTAAGTATTCTCGTAAAGACAACCCATGAAAATTGGACAAAATGCATAATTCCATTCAGTTAACGTTCACGTACATGAATCCCAACCCACATCAAAAAGCTATTTGTCTTCTTTGAGAGATCAACTTTTCACATTCACCATTGTATAAAATTCACAATACACAGGAGTTTTTTGTTTATACATAACACTTGTAGGAGCCATTAAGGGTCATTGTGGTGCTTTAGATTAGATTTAGGGAGAGCTCATCATGGGTAATGAGGTCTGGTGTTGCTACTTTACAGGTCTGCTATGTAAAAATAACTGACATCTTAAAATAAACAAAACTCTGCTTCTTCCTTTATCACCATAAACACCCCTCTCTGCTTGGTTTGATTGGATGGAGGAACTTATTTTGCAAAACCTCAAATTAACACCAATGATATTTAATTGGAATCTACAAATAAATGTCAATACAACTTACAAATATGTATAAGGTCCTTTTTCACGTAGCTCTGGTTTTTCACCCATTATAGCATCTTCTGGATTGAGAACATGAAAAATCCAAAACTGTCTATAGACAGCACTTCCTGGCAAAATCCAATTTTCATAGGCAATGGTTCCTTCCTCAATAACAGCTTCCTATTTCATATAAAGAAGAAGCAAGTGTAAAATACTATGTTGTTGATGCACACAAATCTTTGCTGGTACAGTAATTCTTGAAAAGCAAACATAGAATAACTTTTCATTATATCACAGCAAAATCAAGGCACTTACTGTAGAATGGCTCTATCCAAGGAGGGTCTTCTATACCCTAGAATGGTAATTAAGACCGGACTCGGACTAACAAGCAATATTGTAAAAAGATGAGCCAGCAATGGCTCCCCACTGACTAGCCACTAGTTTACCAACACATAGGGGAGCACCCCATAGAATTCTTCCCAATGTTGCGTTCAAACTCCTTTATATGTAAAGGTAAGCATGGAGCCTCAGCTCCTTTCTTATATCATTGGGCTTCAAAAAATTATTTTGCCTCCTGCCAATTGGTAGATTGATTTAAAAAATGCAGCAGGTATATATATACTGCTGAAACCTTTCCTAACTCATGCATGATGAAACATTGTTAAACCTTTGCTACAAACAATTTTATTCAATTTGACCAGTTACGCATATTAGGAAAATGCTCTTGACTATTATTTAAGAAATAGCGTTGCTCTCCAGATTCACTTTAAAGGTAAATTTAAACAGAATTCATCCAAATCACAACTGAATTGTGGCCAAATGTAGGTTAAGTTCACCCAGTATTTTTAATAAAAACAAAACATGTCTTGCTTGTAATTCATCCTTTGCTTGTAATTCACCATTTCATGAACTAAAGTTTTTAGGTTGAACATGACAGAAGAAGCCCCTAAGTTCAGTATAATATCTGTATTTAATTCTAGATTTCCTCTGTAGAGAAATAACAATCCCACTTCAACTGTTAGAATCCATTATTACAGATTAACAGTAAGTCTCTTACTGTCTTTTCATAGAGAGAAGACGTAGTAAACTTTAGTACCGTTTCAACTTTCACCATTAATGAATCAGGTAAGTTGTATTTATTAATAAAGTATAATAAATAAGTTACCTGAACACCACTCTAATTTACATAATCAGGGATGATGCTAATAAATTAGTGAAGAAAGTTTGACTTTGGGTGTGAACTTATTTACTTTAGCACACAAAAAAGTGCAATAAAAGATTTTTACTCTAAATTTGTCTCAAATAATCAGTAGCACCTGCGATTAGGCATTTTTACAAGGGAGCTATACAATGTTTCCATTGAGGTTAAGATATTTTTTTGAATTGTTACACCCTATAAGGTATGCATAAAAACTTAGCAACATCTTTAGCATAGGGTACTGTTGTTTCTTTTTTTTTTTTTTATAACATTTATCTTACTGGGAAAAATAACAGACCTTACCAGGAAGAATGCCCCATCACACTGCTTCTTTATTTTTTATATTGTTTATACAACTCACACAAAGCTAACATTTATAATACAATCAAGTAAAGGAATTTATTACACTGTACACATATAAGCTAGGGAGTTTGTTTGCTTTATACATATTATATTAATTTAGTATAATAAAACACTTTAACATAGCTTATGCTATAGCTAGGGTAAAACTCCACTCCAACTAAATTGCTCAAAGAGGTTTGTCCAGCTGGTTGCTGGTAGTGCATGGAATCCGTCGCCTGCTGCCATCCATGGAATGTAATGCTTGTTTTCAGGATTTTGATTACTTTTTAACCTATTATTAACCTACTATTAAAAAAATGTTAATACCCTGGTGTAGGGGTGTAAGCAGACCTTTAGTCATTATTGATTGGAGATCCATTTTAAATAAGTGATCAAGGGTATAGTAAAAAAGAAAATGCTTGCATAATTATATTGAGCCCTTGTAAGTAACTTTAAGGCTAGAACAATAATATGGATAGAGCTGCATTAACATGTTATAGGGTTGCTTTCCAGTCTAGGAGGTTAATCCCATTTTGTTTCAATAAAATAAAGTTAGCATATATAAAGCCAATTAAAAAAAAAGTTTGGTGCTCTTTCTAATTAGTAAAAGCTATACACTAATAGAATAAAACACATAATTTGTCAGAATTACTAATCCTGTATCAACATATTATGGATACTATACCTTATCGATTTCACCCTCAATAAGTAAATCTCCCACAGGAAAGAGGATTCCTCCAAGAATAGCCAGCAGCCCTCCAATGACTGATCCCACTATAAGCCAACATTGTTTATTGCAGCACATGCTGTTTATTGTGAAGTGACTCCAGACTGGGTAGTGAGGCAGATTGAAAGGCACTCATTCTCTTTATACCTTATTTTTGTACCAGGATTGATCATTTTCCTATTACCATTAACTACAGCGCGATAAAGGAACTCTGTCCGTCATTAACGATCAAAGTGCAAGAGACTGAAAATCTCAGATAAGACAGAGGGTTGAGCAAACGTTTTAGTATCTTGCTACATGGTATTTTAAAGGAAACCTGTCCTGAGACAGGCTTCCATGCTAGGCCTTCTTCTAAAAAATGCTGGTCACCGATCTTCCACTTTCACAATTTTTTTATATCATGAAATTTTTATTTATCGTTGAAATAAAAAACATTGCCATCTTAACAATCGCTTATATCGCAATATAGATTACAATACTTCTATAGGAGGTAATACGTCCCCCAAACACGTCAAACAGTGCACAAATGGTATAAAGCCAGACCGACCCCATCACAGTAAAACAGCTGAATATAGCACTGCTATAAAGCATTAACATACACTTCAATCTTTCAGTAAATTAACAATAATCCATAGCCCAAATCGGCAGTGGGGACAACCCCTAAGATGTAACATGCATAAAGGGAAACCCAGGAAAGGAGGGGGGAATGGAAAAAGGGGAGGGGAAGAAGAAATAAAAATAAAAAAAAACTACACCATCAGCAGGTTGGCATCAAAACTAGCCGGCATAAATTCACGAGTCCATGGAGACCACATTTCTCGAAACCTATCCAGTTTGCCCGCTTGAATCGCAGACATTTTTTCCATTGACATTATATAATGCACCCAATTCTTAAACTCCCCGAATGACAGGGGCGGAGTTTTCCAAGCCCCTGCTATAGTCAACTTAGCTCCCATTAAAATATGGTATGCCAAGCGCTTCTGGTTTCTTGAGCTAGGACCAATAGACCCATTTAGAAGAGCAATCCAAGGGTTCAAGATGACACGTTTCCCCAGTACTCTACTAAGGGCAGAGAAAACCTTCCTCCAAAACCCCTTGGCTCTGAAACAGCTCCACCAAATATGATGGAACGACCCTTCCACAGCACAACCTCTGAAACACAACCCAGAGTTTCCCCTGCCACTTTGCCCCTAACTTTTTGTGGGGTCCATAAAATAGCATCACAAGATAACGGGTAACATAGCTCAGACTCAATCTGAACATCCAACCTAGCACCATAAGACACTACCTGCGCCAATTGGGCCGCCTGGTAGTACTTAGTAAGATTAGGCCCCCTAAACCCCCCTGAAATCTGGGACGTAACATGATATTCCTAGCTACCCTCGGACGCTTAGCCCCCCATATAAAACCAAACATTTTATTATGCAGCGCCTGCAGGTAGCTTCGAGAAATTCTAACGTCATGTTCTAGGTAATGTTCGTGCCAAATATAAAAACTTAGGCAAAAAGGACATTTTTATAGCCACTATTTTACCAAGACAAACCATATCCTTTCCACTTATCTAAAAGTCGGAAAAGGTTCTGTCTCAGAGGGATGTAGTTGGCCGCAAAAAGGGAGGGATGATCAGTTAATCTAATTCTTAAATACTTAATCCCTACTGCTTCCCATTGGAAATAAAAAAAACTTTTTAGCTTAGCACACACCTCAGAGGGAATGCTGATATTCAAAGCTTTTGATTTGGCAGTATTTACCTGGAGATCTGAAACTAACTTAAACTCCTTCAACTCAAAATTCCAGGAAGGGGTACGTATGGGTCAGAGACCACCATAAGCACATCATCTGCAAAAAGGCTCAATTTATGCTGAATAGGTCCTACCCTTAACCCTGAAATATCCGGGGAAAACCTAATCTTTTGTGCCAAGGGTTCCATCACCAAAGCAAACAAAAGAGGGGACAGTGGACACCCCTGTCTGGTACCCCTCTGTAGTTGGAATTCCCCAGATTGAAAGCCATTATACTTAACAAAAGCGCTTGGAGACGAATATATCTTTTTCAAAATCCCTAAAAATTTAGGCCCAAACCCCCATTTTTCAAGTAGCCCAAACTAATATTCCCACGACACCATATCAAAGGCCTTCCTGATGTCTAATGAGAGAAGCATAGCCGGAGTCTGAGTGGATTTAGCGAAGTGGACAAGCTGAATCACTTTTCTAATATTGTCCCCAGCCTACCTGCCAGAGATGAAACCCACTTGTTCCTTATGAAGCAACCCTGTCAAATACTCTGACAACCTGTCCGTGAGAATCTTTGTCAATATCTTCATGTCAACATTTATAAGCGATATTGGCCGGAAATTGGACCACACCGTATGATCTGAATCCGGCTTCGGAACCATACTTATAGAGGCAGTGAGGGAGTCCCTGGAAAAAGATCCCCCAGAACACACTCCATTAAAGCACGCAGCCAATTTAGGTGCAAGAATAGTGTTAAAAGTCTTGTAATAAGCCGCCAGAAAGCCATCCGGCCCCGGCCTCTTGTTAATTTTCAATTTATCAATCGTATGCTTTACCTCATCCAGGCAAAAGCCTTCTTCCAGGGACTCCCTCAACTGCACTGGAAGGCTAGGCAGGACAACATCATCCAAATACTCACTCACCTCTTCAGGCTTGGGCGGATCATGAGCAGAGTACAACTTCAACAATTGGTCCCTAAACACCCCTACAATTTTATTTGGATTACTCGTGAGTTCCCCCCTCTCATTCCTCAATCTAATAGGCAAATATCCCTGATCTGGGGTTTTAAGCTTCCTAGCCAATAACGAGTCCGGCTTGTTGGCTTTACAATAATACCGATGTTTCACCCACTTCATTACTTTCCCAGCCTTGCCCGCAAGAGCCAAATTAAGCTCCTGGGTCACCTCTGAAAGCCTAGAGCGCGTTTCCGGAGACATACATTGTTTAGCTTCCTCTGCCAGCTCTAAATATTTTTTTTCTAACTCATCAATGCGAGCATTCCGCTCACGCTTCTTTCTGGAGGCGATCGCAATTAACCGTCCCCTAACCGTCCCCCCAGCTAAGCACGGCCGACACCCCTGGAGATTCATTAAATTGACAATATTCTAATAGAGCCTCAGAGATCTCCGTGACCACCCCTGGATCTGCCAAAATAGAAGTATTAAGAGACCAGGAGAATCCAAATCGCCCACAGAACAAAGAGTCTATCTTTAAAACTACACAATCATGATCCGACCAAGATATTGGGTGAATTTTAATCGACTTTGCCGCCGCTTAAGCCCTCTGAGACAAAAATATATGATCAATCCTGGTCCAAACATTATGGGGATGGAAAAAATGAGTATAATTCTGGGTCCCTGGATGAAGTTCCTGCCAACTATCTGCCAGGGACAACTCATCCAATAACCCCCAAAATTGCCTAGATGCAGCACTAACCGCCGTCCCCGCCAAAGATTGCCTATCCAAATAAGGGTTCAGGGTTAGATTCGAGTCCCCACAGATTATCACACTACCCTGCGCCACTCCATTTACCATACCAAATTTTTTTTTGAGAAACGCCATCTGGCCTGAATTAGATGCATAATAATTAGCTATAGTGACCTCCACCTCCTGCAACATTCCCACCAGAATCAAGAAGCTCCCCTCTGAATCGTTGATTTCTCTGTTACAATGGAATGGAACACCCCTCTTGAACCCAATCAGCACTCCCTTTTCCTTTGTGTGTGCACTCGCAGTAAATACCTGGGGGGATGACAAGTCCAGAAATCGCGGCTGAGAAGATCTCGAGAAATGTGTCTCCTGTAGACAGATGACTTCAGGACGCAGGGCTTTAATCCCCCTAAAAGCAGTAGACAATTTATGCGGCGATTTAAATCCCTGCACATTCAAAGATAACACCATCACCATACCTCAATAAAATTCAGTTACTATATAAAAAAAAAATAAAAAAAAAACAAGAAAGGGAGAGGGAAGAGGGACAAGGAAAGATTAGGTAAGGGAGCTAGGAATTGTACTAGGGATTCGGTCGGACAGAGACTAAGCACTAGATAGCACCAACACCTCCACAAATGGAGTATCTGTCCAGCTGGATCCCACTCCTCTGACAGACACCCCCTCAGCACCCAACACAAGGTGAGTAAGAGACTGCCCGTCAGCCTGGTCTCACCAGGATTTTGTAATATTAACCACTAACTCAAAATTAATAGAAATCACTAATAAAGAATAAAAGAAAACCACAGGGAGTTATCCCTCTGATTAAACAGGAGTACAACATACATTAGCCAACATACAGGGGGGACAATAATAACATAAAAATGTTTCGCTTGGATCAGATTTTAACCATGTCATATAACTGTAACACATATTACACTATGGTACTCCTACCGAGAGAAACTGCTCGGTATCCAACACCATAGTAACCACTGTGGGAAAGGAGCAACCTACAACAAAAAGGGAAAAAGAGCTCAATGTTCCACTACCGCCGTAGTATATAGCACAAACATAGGATAAAAAACAAAAATGAGCACAACTCAGGTGTTTGCATAAACCAACGAGGAGCTGCAGCTAGCTTGTCGGGCGCCACGCCTTTGACGCTTCCCCGCACGCTGAGATCTGGGAGAGTCCTGAACAATCCTAGAAGACTTCTACATTGACTGCGGAAAAATTAGCGTCATTATAAGAAAAAGTGAGACGAAAGGGGAAACCCCATCTATATTTTATCCTGTGCTCTTGCAGGATTCCCAGCAGGGGCCTCATTGTATGCCTCCTGGCCATAGTGCCCGCAGATAGATCAGAAAAAACGTGGTACTTCTGACCCTGGAACGATAGTTCAGGAAGTTGCCTCGCTGCTTTCTGAATCAGCTCCTTGGAATTGTAAAAAATCACTGGGCTGTCTCCGAGGGCCTAGGGTTCTGTGCACCTGATCCATCTCAAGCCTCTCCGCCAATATCCCCAGGACCAGTTCTTGACATAACGCAGTTATTGCCCCCTTAGCATCCTCTATATGCTCAGGTATGGCCCTAAATCACAAATTAGAGCGCTGATCCCTATTTTCCATGTCCTCCAACTTAGCGACAAGGGAGAGGTTTTCCATCTTAAGTTGGCTAACTTCAGTGTCCAAAACCTCCTGGGCTATCTTCACATCACTCATCATAGCCTCCAGGGTGCTCAGGCTGCAAGCTACCTTCTCCATCTCCCTAGATACATGTTCTTGAATTAACTTAGTATTGGAGGATAGAGCACTCTGTAGCATGGATTTAATAGAAGGGCTTACATCAAGCTGGAACTCGGAGCTGGCCAGGTTAGATCTTCCCCTCTCTTCCTCCAGAAACAATACCTCGCTGTGCCCTATCTCCTCAAGGTCCTCAGGCGTAAGGTCTTCCGCCATCTTGGCTTCTCGCCCCTCCGCAGCAGGCTCAGCGCTCACCTCTGAATACACCGCCTCCGTTCCCTGGCGCCGCTCTCTGCCGCCGCACACCGCCTCAGGACACCCTCCGGTAAATCCGCTCACTTGCGCTGCCTGATCCAAGCGCTTAGCTGCGCACACGACCCCACTCCACCGTCATCGGGCACGGAGCTCTCCCAGGCAGCCACCATCACCGCGCCGCGTGCATGCGCACCCCCCACTTTCACTGGTTTTAAAGAGTAACAAAGCCCAGAATTTTGACTACCCCAGGTTTTGTTCCTCCTCCATCAAATCCGGATGCCATGTTGTATGAAACCTCAATGGTCGCCCATGTGCGGGCTGCCAGACAGTCTTGTTCCTAGCCATGCATATGGATGTTTGCTGTGGGTACAGCCACTAGAAGGAGGTCAGGGATGGCAGTACACACATGTGCCATGTGATCACCAGTCAGGTAAGTATATCAGGTTGTTAGCTGGTTTTCACACAGCAAGGTAGGAATAGTTACCACAGTTATTTTTCTCTGTTCAGGTGACTCTGTTCAAATTGTTTTTATTATTTTTTTCAAAATGTTTATACACAGACTTCCGAACATCTTTTCATCATGCTTTTACAAGTCTACATAACAGTATGAATCTATATAACATAATCCTACATACCAATAAACATCCAACAGTCCCATTACAATTTCCCTCCCTCCAATTATATCTGTTATGTTTTTAAATGTTACCCTTTGTTCTGGGTTACGTCGATACAATAAATATATACAATAAAATAAGAGAAAAAAACCCCAAAAATAAATTATAGAAAATAAGAAAAAGAAAACAAACAGAAATATGGGCAACAAAGAAAGAAGAGAAAAAAGAAGAGGGAGGAAACGTATCACATTTGCTGTCTGGCTCGAAAATGTATCCACGGTCTCCAAATATGACAGTACCAAGCCTTGGCATGTGTCCTGTTTGATTATTTAACCATGATTCAATCAATCCACTTTTTAACTTCTCTAACAGAAACCTTATTAGAGCTCCATGCTTTGGCTACTGAGATCCGCACTGCTGACAAGTTCCAGATCGAATTCTTTTCGAAGAAGATCATAAGTTCTATTTCAATATGTTCTAATGGTTGGGCAAAGCCATCATAGATGTAAAATCTCTCCTTTCATGTCAAAACCTCTGTAGAAATTAGAAGAGGACATCTATCTTATGTAGTCTAGCTGGGACCAAATACCATGTTATTACTGGTAATAATTTCAAGTTGGTCTAGGTTAAATTAACATTTAAATTACCTTGTCCTTCCTCTCCTGATAATCTTTTCCACCAATCAGAACAATGGTCCCTGTTGCTCTTTGAGGTGACTCAAGTGTTTGTTGGCTGAGATACCATCTTGTCAGCTCTCCAAGCTGTGGTCCCATTAACCCTTACCCTCGGCTACCATACCTGTGTGCTGTGAAATTGCCTGAGATACTTGGGAATTACAGTTTAATGCTGATTGTGATTTCTGCTGATTAACCCCAATACTACCATTATAGCGCACCATAGCTACTGCTATAACAAGCGAGGACCAGAGGGAGAGGGGAGGACTTATTTGAATGCTGACCAATCACCTTGGGCCAGAGGTTATTAACGGTTTAATAGCCCAGATAGCCAGGACAAGACAACTGAGGAGCTCATTGGTAGCAGCCAACCTGCAGCACCAGAGAAAGCAGAGCTGCCGCACTTCCGGTTGTGCGAGGATGCCATTCACCAGAGCAGCCATAGACCAGCGGCATGGGAGCAACACGAGCTGACCAGAGGTTGAGTACCTTACACTTTGGGTGATCTTTGTCTACAGTTTGAGAAGTATTTAGCTGCTTTCTGTTCTAGAACACATAAACGCAATGGTTTCAATAAGATTTGAGAGCTGCAAACACAACAAAATAGTTCAATTTACCCCATAACAGACAGGACAGAGGCAACCTTCAGTGATGAGTGAGTATCTGCGTATTGTTTTTACAAATAAGGTGGTCAGATCCTTAGATGAGATATTCACTGATCATCTGCTTTACTAACTAAATGTACTGTAGGTGGTATGAAAACCTAGTACAAAAAAGCAGCCATACAGCACACAAGGGTACAACAATGTGACAATAAAACATGATTGCAACATGTGTCCTTTGAGGTAAAGAGATTCTGGCCACTGAATGGAAAGGCAATAGCAAGTGTTTGCTGGTAAAGCTGGACATCAATGATGCCCCCCCCCCCACTGCCCCCATTGCCTGACTCTTCTGCAGTTTCCAACCCTCCTTTATTCCTCCTTCCCCATCCCTCTGCCTGATTACACAGCCACTTATACTGCTGAGGAAAGCTTGGGTTGCTTGAAGAGGACCTTGTAACACACTTTGGAAACATGCGGGTGGGAGGTTAGTAGTGACTGAGCACAGGGTATTTAACAAAATATTTGCTGAATGAATGTGACTATGTTGTTGGTACAATACTTCTGGCCAGTGTCCATGTCAAATGGAAACAGATGGGGACCACTGATCTGTGAGCATAGTTCTGATGTAATCTGTATCTCCGATGTATCTTTGAAACAATGGGGGTCATGCTAAAGAAAGTTGACCAGAAAATGAACATGTGCACCAACTTTCAATCCAGACCATTTCCCCCAAGAGCATCTGCAAGTTTTTTTTCCAGTGCACTTTGAGTGTCAGGTTCACCTGCCTTGTCCAAAACACAGAGCAGATTGCAGTCCACACAAATCTACACAGTTCACATCTCTGTGCAGATTCAGGTTCACTTTATCATAACTACTACACCTAAGAATAAAAGGTTCACATGGTTCAGATTTCAGTCTACAAAAAACCTACACAGCTTACATCTCAGTCCAGATTGAAGTTCACTTTAGCATAGCTACATGCACCTTAAAAATAAAAGGTTCACATGCCTCATTCTGCCATCTACAAATAAACTACTTTATCCAGACCAGAGGAACAGTAGACAGCACTTTACATACGCTAATTACAATGGACCATGATGTAGACCGACTAATGCAAGGGCCACATTGCAGAGCAAATATGTATGAAAAAGCAGACTTGAAAATATGAGAAGAAAAAATGAATCTGCAAAAACATGCACTTCTGGATTTCGCACTCCAGTTTGGTTTGTCAGAATTAGCATGTACACAGATTTAAAAAAAAAATCTCAAAATACATTTAAACTGGCCCTTTACAGTGAATAAGAGCCTATATTTGTGTTTCCCCCACTCTGCACATACAGATTGGCCACATTAAGGCTTTATGAGCCTTTAACCATCCAAGATGGCGGCACATGGAGTCTCAGGCTGACTGCAATCAGGAATTGTCTTCTGACTGTGCCGCTCTGCATTCTGGGATTTCTGTCCTTTTCCTGACCCTAGCTCTGCTCTGCACAGCTATAACCCGCCCCATGTACTTTTCACCCCTCTCCTCAGTATGTAATGCTTCTGAGGCAAATTGGTGGCACCTACATCCTAGAGTCCTGAACAGAGTTGCAGCCCAGTCGGGAGAAAGAATAGTAAGTGCCTAAAAACATAAAGTGCATTAATTTTAGATGCTGGGGAATAGTTTTTTAAAGGTTTGGGCTTTTCATTAAATGATGCTGAAGGTCCAGTTTAAGTGAACTGCAATGTGAACCAGGGCCAGGGGCATGACTGTCACCAATAGCAATTTGTATAATCTAAAGAGCTATTAGTGGACCAGAAATGCAGGCTGGGAGCTGTCAGCACTGGAACAGGCAGCAGAACAACAAAATGGCCTTGATTCAGTAAACTTTCCTTTAAAATATCTCATGAGAATAAGGGCTATTTTAGAATAAGCTGTAAGTTAATATAAGGTGGGATTCAAAGACAAAAGAACATTACCAGCATTTATAAATGCTTAACAGGGCACATATGCTGGTTATTAGCACCTACATCTTTCACCACAGGGAGGTACAAACATCTGCTGACTGCACAACTTATGATCTACTTTAAAAAGCAAGTGCAATTAGACATCATATTACTCTGGTGAAAGTTTTAGGTATAGTTCATGCTCTACCTTCCTGACTACCCAATCATGCCTTGCTATTATTATTTCATGCCTTACTTTGAAATAAAGCAAGAAACAGTCCTTATTTTTAATAGATATTTTAAGGCAAGTTTGCTGCATCAGGGCCAATGTGAGTGAAGCTGTGTGGCAGTAAGGGGTGGAGGCAGTGGGCGGTCAGGTAAGTGGGGAGGCCGATTCATTAATAGCGGCAGGTAGCGACAGTTGAGCGACTGTAGCAGTATTTTCACAGCGCCCGCTAGTAGTCGCTGTGCTTGGCCATTGTTCGGTTGTTGATAGCGACTGAGTCGGTGTGCAGTAATGTTGAATACTGGGTGACGAGTCGCTATTTGACAGGTTCCACGCTGTATGGGAGCGCATGATAGCGACTGGTCAGAGCGACAGGCTCCCACCATATTCATCAAAAAATCACGCTCAAAATATTCTTGCGCTGTGAAATGCATGTTTAAACCCCAGAGCGCTGGCGGCGATGTGTTAAAAGTAGTTTTTTAACCCCCAAACCACCATATTTTTGGAAACCAAAAATACATTTTTTTTTAAGAATTTAGTAATATGAATACAATAATATCAGACCTGTAATATCAATTCTGCACAATTTTTTTTTTTTTTACCTTAAAAAAATTATCTAACATGGCAGAAGTGGTCACAGAATTTTTCACATTAAAAAAAAAAAAACATTAATAACAATTAATTATGAATATTTAAAGATTGTTCCATTGAAATGCATTGGAGAGCGGCAGGTAGCGAGAGGTCATACCTGTCGCTGTTCAAGGTCGGACGCTGGCACTGTGGGCTGAGGCTGGAATAATGATGAATGAGTGGCTATCTGGCGCTATCTCAGTCGCTAAGCCAGATCGGCTAGATAAATGTGTGATTGTGGTGGGGAGCCGGCGTTCTCGTGGCGGTGCCCGTCATTACCGGTCGCTCACCAGTCGCTACCTGTCGCTATTCCTTCATAAATAAGGGCCATAGTCTTTTTCTTGTTTTTGGCCACATCCTTTAATACAGTATTTGCAGTAGAAAGGACCCTTGCACCCAGTTTGGAGTTGTTGGCCTTGTTGGATATTTACATTCTGTTAATATACAGTAATTTTTTAAATTTTATGAAAAATAAACATTTTATGAGAATCTTGTAACATGAGATTATTAATATGAATAGAGGTTTATCATAAGCCATGCTTTGATAATATGGTATGCTGCATGTCCAACTACATTGTTTAACCAGCCTTGGAGACTGTCATGCTGGTAATGGTAAAGGCCTCCTGTATAATCTTTAACACATCAACTGGTTCTATCTCACCATTGACCAAAAAGCACAGCCACAACCACCTATTTGTAACCAGACCCCTCATCCTTATCTGTACCTCAGCTCCACCTGCAGCCCCATTTATATGTGCCTGAGATTGACCTAAGGCCCCATTTATCTTTGCTTTACTCAGACCTGCAGCCTTCTTATTTGTTCCCTAATAATTAACTCAACCTGAACTCCACCTTTCCTATCTATAGCTCAACCTACCCAGAGCAGGGCCAACGCCCCGGGGCCTCCACCACTTGCTTTGCAAAGGGGGCCTCCACCAACCTTTGGTTATGGTCTGGTCCAGGAGGATTTTTAGTCCTTGGTCTGACGGACCATGGGGCCAGCAACAAAGCTAATGGTGGCAGTGGAGGCCCCCCACTGCTGGACAAGCCTTTTTATGTTTTTGCAAACCTGCAGCCAAAGCCATCACAGGGCAGGACGGAGAGTCTAGAGGAGCAAAGCTGCACTAATGGGTGAGTGCAGATCAGCGGCCACTCACCAAGAACAGCCACTGATGCTTCTGGGCATGTGTAAGTGTGACTGCGCTCCCTCACCTCAGCAGCAGCCATAGCAACATTGTTCTGTGTGTGCAGACTTGGTTTATAGTTGCCCATAGCAACAGATTGCAGGTATTGAAAAGTGCTTCCATAAAACATACATTTGCTCACAAATTATAATAAAACTAGTAAAAATACTAGATCAGATCAGCACCTTGAGGACATCATTCTGGCACAAAAAATATTCAATTTCAAAAATGCCAAGTGGACTTTCCCTTTAAACTTCCTTATGCGTCACCTATTCTAAAGCCATCTGCACTGCAACACAACCAACAGCCTACAAATTCATATCACACTCACAACCATGGGCATAGCCAGGATACAGGTCAGGGGGAGCTTCATTGGCTTATAATTGCTTTCATGGTGACCTCCAGGGACACACTTATTGTCTGACCTTGCTTACCTCTACCAGCAATATGTATTAAATGTTATTTAAACTGGACCAACAGCCTGGCACAGTTTGAAAAGAAAGGTAGCAGACACTTTGCAGCTTCCTCTCCCAACTGACATAACTGACAATGCACAGTAACAGTTAGCCCGACAGCACTTCCTGTTTGCAGGTGGCCTGCAAATGCATGAGCCGCCATCTTGTTTTTAAAATTGACCCATGCAGGAGTTAAAAAAAGGTACATTAATTTTTATGTGCTGCAATCTAAATCGCCCTGGGGAGGGATGCATATGAGCTCTGTTTGTTGTGTTGGTCTGGTTAAAGTTATTTTTGACTGTTGGTCCGCCTTAAACCGAAGTCAGTTGACGCTGTCCATCACTGCTGCTGCACTGATTGGCTGACTGGTCAAAGACTCTGGATCTTGCCTTAGTGCCCAGTTTGCATTTAAGAAACAATTAGAGAATGCAGTGAGCAGGACCACTATTACTACTTATTAATATATCTCTCCTCAGCCTGCTCTGACAGAGGTGAAGGCCTCGTACTGTGAGGTTTTACATGTAAATGTGCACATATAGGAATGGCAATGGATTAAAAAATGTATTCATGTCCAATGTGTATGTAACTAATGAACTATATGATGCAATAGTGGCATCTAGTGGATAAGTAAAGCTATGCGAATGTATATCAATGTACAAAGCGTTTTATACAGTGTGTGTGTGTTGGTTTATTACTCTGCAAAGTAAAAATGATTTATAAAATAGGAGTGCTGCAAATAGCAATAACGAAATGCAAAGTGAATGATCAGAAGATACATCTGAATAAACTCAATATTAATGTTTGCCTTCAAAACAGCTTCAGGTCTTCACTAGAGATGGGTGAACCTGAAACACAAAGTGTGAGTTTCGGGTTCCCAAACCTGAACACGACTTCAGCCAGAAGTCCGTGTTCGAGTTCGGCATCCGGCCCCAACACGGAAAAGCTGCTTGACCTAAGTTTCACCTAAGGTTGCAGCAGCAAAAGCGCTGCCGTAACTTACCTGAACCCCCTCTGGCAGTGGCAGCAGAGTGGCGGCAGCGGCATTCCGAAGGAAGGAGGAAGTAAGGGGGGGTTTGCCCCTCTCTAGTCCTCACCTTGCACAAAGATCTAAAGAACTGTGCAATCATGAAAGTCTGCAGGCAAAAGTGGAGCATCGTGGAGGTTCCTTACAAGTCTGGAGCTTTTTTTCAGTGTTGGGTATTCGGTCAGAATTAATGGTGTCCTTAATGCTGAGAAATGCAGGCAAATCCTTTATCAACACTACAACAGGTTTATTCTGCAGTAAGACAACAACCCCAAACAGGGGCGTAACTTGAGGGGGTGCACCAGGGCCCAGAAAAGTCAGGGGGGGTCTTCCACCTTGTTTATCAAATTTGTGCGTACTTGGTATATTTTTTATAAAGGAAGGGCCATCCACCTCTGCTCTTTCAGGACTTAGTTAACTAGCTGCGTCCAATTAAGTTAAAAGACAAAGAAAAAATTGCTATATGAGCCGTGAAAGGGCCCCATTTAATGTCCGCATCAGGGCCCCATCACATTTAGTTATGCCACTGACCTCAAATATACAGGCAATGTCATTTAAGTGGACCAAAACCTGGAATTTTGACCATCCTGGGTACCCCCCAAAAAAGGCCCTAAAAACTTATCCTTCCACTGGTTTCATTGCAATGTTTGTAAGGGACCCTGAAAATAGAGAAGCTGGAACAGTCTGCAGCACACTCACATCCCCATCTAAATGGCTCAAAAGCTTGTAAGGGCTGCTCTCCCTACTATTGTATCTTGTATTAAAGGGATACAGTGGGCAAAAGCAATTGTTAGATTATTGTGTTTGGCTGAGTTGGGTACTGTCCTTAAACATTTAAAATTGAAGAAATAATGGGCAGCGTCTGTATAAGCCCAAGGTATTGTGCTTCAGACACAGGCATTCTTATATATTGGTTAGAAT
The DNA here is from genome assembly GCA_027917425.1 of Gastrophryne carolinensis. Classification (NCBI taxonomy): domain Eukaryota; kingdom Metazoa; phylum Chordata; class Amphibia; order Anura; family Microhylidae; genus Gastrophryne; species Gastrophryne carolinensis. The sequence goes on along the minus strand of CM051238.1, from coordinate 238,158,044 downwards.
CAGTTTTTACACTCTGACGGATATTGATATACTAATGAATCTCACCACTGAGGGTGGAAGGCACAAGGCTGTGCTAGCTGTGATAGCTCAGGCTGCATTATACTAGTGAGCTTGTTCATGCTGAGCTGACAAACAGGGGCAGAGCTATAGACCACCAGTCGAGCTCTATGATTGGTGGTCTATAGCAAAGGATTGTCTTGTTTCTACTTCCAGGAGCAGCTGTATACTGAAAAGTGAGAGGCCAGTCATTAGGTGGTGAGCTATAATTTAATTTTTCATTTTTTACCCAGAGGGAGACAGCATCTCTAGGTAGGCACAGAAAGGGTTAAAGCAGAGTTCCCCAGCCCTTTCCTCAAGCACCACCAACAGGCCAGGTTTTGCAGATCTCCACACAAATGCACAGGTGAAAGCGGACCAAAACCCACTGAACTTGTGAAATACATTTGGCCAAAGGGTGTAGAACTAAAAATAGAACAGTAATGTGAAGAACCCGCGCTGCTATCTTAAGGCTTGAATTTAGAAAACACTATGGTTACTTAAATTGAGAACTGCTCGACGTGTTAGAACCTCTTATCCCAAATAGAGAGTGTATAACAAATATAAATATATAAACACAGACATTTTTTATTACAATGAGTATGTTAGTAGTCATTTAGAGGACACATGTATAATTAATATCACAAAATAAGTAGTAATTATGTCCTACAACAGATGCTAGATATTGCAAGTACAGTTGAGGCTTATGTCATCAGCCATCAATTAATAATAAGGAACCTGTCCGGGAAGACTATGTATTTTATGTAGAAATGATGTCTTTGTAAAGGAGAGACTTTCACCCTTCTCCTGTCAACAGGCGCTTTATTCGGCTTCCCCTATTATAAAACCAGATAGCAAACTGAGGGACGCTGGTAATGCAGCCCCAGTTTTTTGCTAAACATAAAGGATAACAAACAAAGTGAAACCCAACTGACAGAGAGAGGGAAATCCCAGGAAAACACACAGCCGGACTTAGATGATCAGCTGCAGCATGCAGGTACTTAATTAGCTGCTCTAATAGGGCCGAAAAGGAGTGATGTCACACTCCAAAACTATATCAGCAGTGACTTACAGCCGCCTCGCCAGTCTTGATAAAGCTGCCGCTGGCAGTGAAACGCGTTGATGGCGACAGGCATATGAAACCAAAGAGGATCCACTTGCGATAGCTATCCCGCCCTTCTAAACAGTAACACCAACGGCCGTGGTGACTGGAGTCGGGTGAGAGCCTCGCCTATCCTTAAAACAAGCGATTTGTCACTTTTTAAATGTGAGTGCGCACTTGTAGGTTGCATTTTATAATTTTTAATATTAAAAAGCGGGAATACACTAGATTTTCTCTCTTTTGTTTTATCCTACACCTGTACTACCCTGGTGAGCTGAAATCTAGTGCAACCAGCACCTATAGCCCCTAATTGGATATCTACATAGAGGAGAAAGATCTAAGAGGAGTTAATATATACAGCTCTATATTCATTCACCAGCCGGTAAGAGTACCTAGCAACGGTGACGGGCACAGTGGTGACTTTATAAGTTTAGGGGCACTGAAAATACTGTATAAGAAAGAACTACAGCCAGATATCACTTTGAATGGAAGAGGAAGAATTATAACTCTACCACTATATAAACAAGGACTATTTAAAGAGCCAGTGTCACCTGTTAAGAAAACTGCTAGCAGCATTTCTCTGTAGTTTTATATTTACAATTTGAACTTTGATACCTGAGGTGCTAAAGGTGCAGCGTTCTAAGAATGAGCTCTGTATTCCTAATTTGAATTTTGACACTAGAAGTGTTAAAGGAGTAGTGTCTCTAAGAATAGGAGCCAACCAAGGAGCCAATACCTCCTAATTAGACCTAATAGAGGCATTCTTTCTGCTCTGTGTTTATATATTTATAGAACTAAAAATAGATTACTTTTCAAATTGTCCTGGAACACTGATTTCTTTGCTGTGCCTTTCTGAGGGATGGCAGGCAATCATTTATTGCATAGAGGTGGCTATGACATCATTGCCACACACAATAATAATGAATGGAGGCGGGGCTTTATAGCTAAAACAGGCGCCATTATCTGGGATTAGAGTGAAGCAGGAGCAGTAAAAATTGGCAAAAGTTACTCTTCATAGGGGGCATGCTAGTTAAAAACATTGGTTTTGGTCCACGTTGAAGCCAATTAGTATCAGCATGCTGCATGAGAGGCAATGATGTACAGCAAATGTTTGTGAATAAGTCATATACATTTTAATAGCCTACAGATGTCCTTTAATGCAGTGTTCTCCAACCCTCAACAGGTCATGTTTTGTGGATCTCCACATAGTCAGCTGTATAGCTCTGCCTAAACCCACATATTTAACTTGCCTTAAACTGGACCTTCACCATGATTTATTAAAAAGCCCAAACCCTTATAAAAAGATTCCCCATCATCTAAAGGTAATATATTTTAAGTTTTTAGTCACTTACTTATTATTCTTTCCCCCACTGGGCTGCAACTCTGTTCAGGACTTTAGGATACGGGCGCCGCCATCTTGACTCAGAAGCATCACACTTACTGAGGAGAGGAGAGTGGGATAAAGTGCAAGGGGTGGCTTATAGCCATGCTTTGCTCAGACAACCTGTTTCAGCTCCACCTCCTCCAGTCATTATCAATGTTGTCTGTGATAATGATGTCACCTATGTAATGACTGATCTCCTGCCATCTCACAGCAAAAAAATCTGAACATTTGGAATGATCCATTTCTAGTTCTACACCCTAAGAGGAGAGTATCAGCAGGGGCTTAGGCCAAATGTATTTCACAAGTTGAGTGGGTTTTGGTCCGCTTTACCATATTGAATGGATGTGTGTTGGACAGACGCAAATCTAAAGATTTTGCACATTGCTGCACTCAGTCTATGGGGGACCCTTTACCTCGACATACCTGGACTTAGATAATTAGAGCTCCTATTCAGCCCAGTTAATTGGCTGAACCCAGGTGTGCTGAGGTAAAAGGCCATTGTGAAGTGCAGGGCTGGAGAAGAATCACCCTGCACCCTGGAATGGGTCAGGTTGCTGTATTCCTAATACATAAGCTTTATTTCATCTTGAGTTTATGAATGAATTACACCTTTTGTATCATGCAGGTTGATATAAGGTAGAAAGTCCACTTAGACTCATGTTACATTACCTGTTACATTACATTGCTGACCATTCTTCAGGAGGTAGTTTTCATCCAGCCTCTTCCTACAGAAGTGTAGGTACATTTCTGCAGTGTTGTGATGTCCATTGTATGGCCATTAGGTGGCAGTACACATTCACTATATTATGTGATAAAGCCTCATGAGATATGTAAGTTTCTCTTCTTGTATTACCTCATGGGGTCAGGATCTGGGATCATGATTCATTGGCAAGTGGCAAACCTCCAGCTTTAGAAAACCTGCTTAGCATTACAGATTTAGAAGAAAAGTTTTGTAGACCGTGGTTCCTTGTAACATTTTATCAGACATGATTCCAGACTTCCAGGCCCGAAACTGATCTATGTGTCTGATTAGTGTTGCTTGAATAGTCCTTGTGCTCAGAAAATGGCTCTTACTAATGCCTGCCTGCAACACACACTACAAAAATGCTGCATTACATTAAAGGGATTGTCAAGGCATGTAAATACAAAAAGCTATACTCACATTTTATCCCCCCAGAGGCGAGCGGAAGGCCCAGACCTGAAAACCCGAAACACTAGACCTGAAAACACGAGCCTCACAAGCCCAGACCATACAGTTGCTGCCTTAGCGATGGCCTCTCCTTCCTCCTCTTTATTTTTGCCCGGACCAAATGGGGGATCTCAACCAGGAAAAGAGCTGATTTAAACTGCAATAGGTGATGCTTTTTACCGATGGAGAGTCCCCTTATATCACAATTTGCAGCTTATGCATGTTTTTAATGGTACTGAGGTACCAGATGCCATCAAACAACAATTGGAATGAGTAAGGGATATGGATAGATCCACACTCCTAAACCCCCAAGGATCAAAAGTGGGGAGAAACCAGCATAGTGAATTCGCCTTCCTGACTGGTTTTAACTTACAGCACCGAAAAATAAAAGGGGTTCTTAAAAAGCACTGGCATATTTTGCGAGACAATCCTATTTTAGGTTCAACATTACCTGAAAGTCCGGTCCTTACGTTTAGGAGGGCACCAAACCTCCGAGACCGCTTGGTTAGGAGTTATGTAAACCCCCCGAAAACTATTTCCCCAGCTGACAACCCTTTAAAGGGATTCTTCCGATGTGGTACCTGCTGTGGCTGCAGGATCGGCCAAAAACTGGATAAATCTATCAGAGAATTTCCAGCTGTGGGTCTACAGAGGCCTATTACAATTAAGAAAATGATCAGTTGCAATACAAAATACGTTGTGTATGTGATAATGGTGTCCATGTAATCTCTTTTATGTGGGTAGGACTGCCCGTCTCCTTAAAATAAGGATACGGGAACATATTTACAACATAAAGAGGGGTTATGAAGCACACAACCTCTCAAACCATTTTAAAAAATTCAATGCTTCGGATCCAGGTCAGATGTGCTTTTTGGGAATTGATAAAATTGAAGCACACTGGTAAGGGAGCTGTCACAACGGGAAAGTCGCTGGATATTTGATTTAAATACGCTGGTCCCTAACGGGTTGAATGTGGAGTTCAATCTAAATTGCTTTATAGATAGCTCCTAGGAACTTTTAAAGAATGCTTTTACTTATGGCTAAGATACTCTAACCAGATTCATCTTCGATTTTATTTGTATTTAGTTTTTTGTGGTTTTTTTAAGCTTATGTAAAGGGGCTCTCACCTCATGCAGTCACCTTAGGGGTTGCCATGTACCCTAGGTGTAGATATAGCTTGTAATGGGTTATATTACTTATTAACAGATCACTTAGTTTTATTTTTATGTTAATACTATATTAATAAATCATATCATAACTGGATTATTAATAGTAGTGGAGGATTCAGTCCCAGCTCTTGCTCGATTTATTCACGTTTTCTAATACTTTCTATATACAATATTAATTTATATGTCACGATTATGCACGTATTAATCACTTGATTAGGGTTCCAGTTTTGGAACTCTTCCTTTTCCCTTTAGATTCCCTATAATCACGCAATCTGTGTGCGCTCCACAGGCTGGGACGCAGAGGGCGTCACTTCCGGAATATGGTGGTTTGCTTAATTGCGAGCGCTATTAGAATGTGTCATTGATGGAGCCGTGTGCGCTCCATGAGCTGGGACGCATAGGGCGTCATTTCCGTAGTCTCTGCGTTCCATCCTGCGGACCAGGTTAGTGGCGCAGTTCCGGTTTCATGTGCGCTCCATGGCCTGAGGGGCGCGTGCTTTTCTATTTCCGGGGAATCGGATAACACTTATGTCTGCGATTTAAAGATAAAGACAGTCTTGTACACTTCTAAGAGACGAGGTAATACCTTTATGAATAAGTGTAGTTCATCACCTTTATTTGGTGGAGTTTGTATTACTTTCTAGTACGTTTAATGCTATTATCACTTCCGGGTTATGCAGCCGCATCCGGCTGCCCATGCAATAGATCACATTGCTATAAATATAGCTAGAGTTTTGAGCTGGTAATCCTAGTTAAAGCCCCGAGAGGGTGAAACGCGTTGGAGTACCAGCTTTTCATTCCAATCTGAGTACATGCCGTCCCTGGGTGTCTGCGTGGTGAGAGCTACTATTGACATTGCAGCTGTACTTGAATTGTGCCCATTTTTATTGAATGTTTTGTGAGTGCCAATTTAACCTATTAAAATATGGCTATATTTTTAGACAATCTGCACTATATATGCTTTTATTTTTCTTCTATGGCTAACCACTTTTGAACCACTATTGAATCATTGATGGAGTTCCCCTTTTCTGAGCACGGCTCTGGATTAGGAGATGATGATTTTCCAGTATAAGCCTTTGGTTTAAACTTGAATTCTTCGAGGCTGTATTGTTGATCAGGAGCAAATTTAAGGGAGACCAGGATTGAATTGAGAAATCATATCCGTTTTGCTGATTTATATTGGCCATCTGGTAAGAGGCTTGAATGATTGGTGGCGGACTGTCCAGTGTGTGAACACGTGTGGATTTGCCTACATCACGGTGGACTATTAAGAGCTCTGTGTAATCATATGTATAAATGGTACTGAGGAAGCACCAAAATTAAAGTGGACCAAAAGCTCTGATTTTGACTATCCCGGGGGTGCCCTACTAGGTGAAACCCCCTAGGTCACCATAACCAACTCACCTCATCCCAACTCACCTCTTCCCATATGCACTCACCTCAGCATATGATCATTGTTTCTTGTAAGGGTGTTGTGGTGCTTAGGTAGGCACAAAGTGATTAGCCCATAACACTAATGACAACAGTACAATGACTATGCAGCATTTCTCAAACTTGACCTGAACTGATATACAAGGACGATATAAAGCTCAGAAGTGCAGAAAAATCACATATATCTGTTGTTTCAAAGCTAACAGAGAAATGTAGCCTAGCTGTGCTTGATGAAATATAAAGATAATAGTACACTAAATGGCATTGCCAAGTAACAATATACAAAATACACAAACACTTGTAATGTAAATAGTATACTGTTTCAAAGCCACCAGGACCCCTTCTTTAGGAACACAAACAAATGAGGGTTTTTTCTCAAGATGGCATACAGTGGTGCTTAATTTTCATCAGATTGTCACACAAATCCAAAAGTAGATAAAGGGTACCGAAATAGATGAGTCAAACATATTAGACTTGATCACTTACGTATTCAGAAAAATATCTGGCTGTGAGCGGCAAACGAATTTGAACCTTTGACCGCCTTGTACGGCAATAATTTGAACCTTTAGGGTTTTGCTGCATGACCCACATTCTCTCGAAATTCATCTCACAGACATCAAAACCAAAAAGCTCTTTTTTGGTCTTATCTGTCCACAAAACAATGTTTCAACAGCCTTCTGGATGCTCAAGCGATCTTTAGCACCCTGCATATGGGTGGCAATGTTTACTTTAGAGAGCAGTGGCATTCTTTTTGTAATCCTGCTATGCTTCCCATTATTGTTCAGTGTTCTCCTGATAGTGGGCTCATGATTATTGTTCAGTGTTCTCCTGATAGTGGGCTCATGATTATTGTTTAGTGTTCTCCTGATAGTGGGCTGATGATTATAGTTCAGCATCCTCCTGATAGTGGGCTCATGATTATTGTTCAGTGTTCTCCTGATAGTGGGCTCATTATTATAGTTCAGTGTTCTCCTGATAGTGGGCTCATGATTATATTTCAGTGTCCTCCTGATAGTGGGCTAATGATTATAATTCAGAGTTCTCCTGATAGTGGTCTCATGATTATTGTTCAGTGTCCTCCTGATAGTGGGCTGGTGATTATTGTTCAGTGTTCTCCTGATAGTGGGCTCATGATTATAGTTCAGTGTCCTCCTGATATTGGGCTCATGATTATAGTTCAGTGTCCTCCTGATATTGGGCTCATGATTATTGTTCAGTGTCCTCCTGATAGTGGGCTCATGATTATAGTTCAGTGTCCTCCTGATATTGGGCTCATGATTATTGTTCAGTGTTCTCCTGATAGTGGGCTCATGATTATTGTTCAGTGTTCTCCTGAGAGTGGGCTCATGATTATTGTTCAGTGTTCTCCTGATAGTGGGCTCATGATTATTGTTCAGTGTCCTCCTGATAGTGAGCTCATGCTTATTGTTCAGTGTTCTCCTGATAGTGGGCTCATGCTTATTGTTCAGTGTTCTCCTGATAGTGGGCTCATGATTATTGTTCAGATTCCTCCTGATATTGGACTCATGATTATTGTTCAGTGTTCTCCTGATAGCGGGCTCATGATTATTGTTCAGTGTTCTGATAGTGGGCTCATGCTTATTGTTCAGTGTTCTCCTGATAGTGGGCTCATGATTATAGTTCAGATTCCTCCTGATATTGGACTCATGATTATTGTTCAGTGTTCTCCTGAAAGCGGGCTCATGATTATTGTTCAGTGTTCTGATAGTGGGCTCATGATTATTGTTCAGTGTTCTCCTGATAGTGGGCTCATGATTATTGTTCAGTGTCCTCCTGATAGTGGTCTCATGATTATTGTTCAGTGTTCTCCTGATAGTGGGCTCATGATTATTGTTCAGTGTTCTGATAGTGGGCTCATGATTATTGTTCAGTGTTCTGATAGTGGGCTCATGATTATAGTTCAGTGTCCTCCTGATATTGGGCTCATGATTATTGTTCAGTGTTCTCCTGATAGTGGGCTCATGATTATAGTTCAGTGTCCTCCTGATATTGGGCTCATGATTATTGTTCAGTGTTCTCCTGATAGTGGGCTCATGATTATTGTTCAGTGTCCTCCTGATAGTGGGCTCATGATTTTTGTTCAGTGTTCTCCTGATAGTGGGCTCATGATTATTGTTCAGTGTTCTCCTGATAGTGGGCTCATGATTATAGTTCAGTGTCCTCCTGATAGTGGGCTCATGATTATTGTTCAGTGTCCTCCTGATAGTGGGCTCATGATTTTTGTTCAGTGTTCTCCTGATAGTGGGCTCATGATTATTGTTCAGTGTCCTCCTGATAGTGGGCTCATGATTATTGTTCAGTGTCCTCCTGATAGTGGGCTCATGATTTTTGTTCAGTGTTCTCCTGATAGTGGGCTCATGATTATTGTTCAGTGTCCTCCTGATAGTGGGCTCATGATTATAGTTCAGTGTCCTCCTGATAGTGGGCTCATGATTATAGTTCAGTGTTCTCCTGATAGTGGGCTCATGATTATAGTTCAGTGTTCTCCTGATAGTGGGCTCATGATTATTGTTCAGTGTTCTCCTGATAGTGGGCTCATGATTATTGTTCAGTGTTCTCCTGATAGTGGGCTCATGATTATTGTTCAGTGTCCTCCTGATAGTGGGCTCATGATTATAGTTCAGTGTTCTCCTGATAGTGGGCTCATGATTATAGTTCAGTGTCCTCCTGATAGTGGGCTCATGATTATTGTTCAGTGTCCTCCTGATAGTGGGCTCATGATTTTTGTTCAGTGTTCTCCTGATAGTGGGCTCATGATTATTGTTCAGTGTTCTCCTGATAGTGGGCTCATGATTATAGTTCAGTGTCCTCCTGATAGTGGGCTCATGATTTTTGTTCAGTGTTCTCCTGATAGTGGGCTCATGATTATTGTTCAGTGTCCTCCTGATAGTGGGCTCATGATTTTTGTTCAGTGTTCTCCTGATAGTGGGCTCATGATTATTGTTCAGTGTCCTCCTGATAGTGGGCTAATGAACATTAACATTAGTGAAAGTGGAAAGGTCCTTAGAGGTTACCTTGGATTACATTGGGACCGTGCAGATTTCTTAGCTCTTGTAATGGTCCTTGTGGGTTGACCACTCCTAAAAGGGTAATATTGGGCTGAATTTCTTCCATTTGTACACAAACAAACAAACTGAGGGATGATGGAGTCTAAAATGTTTACAGATACATTTTGAAACCTTTTTCAGCCTGTCTCCCGCTTTTGATTGGTATACCACGTGACAATTAAAAACAAGATGGAGGTCGCAGTCACTGGAACAGCTCTTATCACATGCATATAGATAATACAGGCATCACCAACAAAAAACCCTCTCTCAAGACCCCTACAGTGCATGAATACACATCAACCCTCTCTATAACCTCAATTTAGAAAGGTTAAACCATATCACCTGATCAAACCAGACCCAACACCACCAACTGGTCACCCACAGGTTCCGTCATGTAAGGGATTGAGTTACTTCCTCAGGGTTTGATTGTTAGCCGATTGATTGAAAACACTCTAAATTTCCTGTCATATGATCTGATAATCATTAAAGTGCCTATCCAAGTACACACCGACTTCCCCTCACTATGGGAAAGTGTAAAATTAGCCGATTCAAAGAATCTCAAAATCTCTGATTATATTTTATGTATTATAAACAAAGCAGATTCCTTTGCTTCAATTTCTGTGCCTTGGCTGAGCTGGGAAGGGCATGTCATGACACACCTTTATGAGTCTTGCACATGCTATGCCGTGATCAGAGACATCTGCAAGACCACTGTGGCTTGCCGTTCTCATTCGCGCTAAGAGCAGAAAGGGACAGAGTGGCTATTCGACCAATTTTGTGTGATTCTGGAAGAATGGTATTGAAAGGAAAAACTTTGGCTACAGCTTTCAACCTGCACTGCAGGAAATGGAGGAGAGGCACATGGTATCAGTCGAGCTGCTTGCTGTCTTATTATTGCTGTTGGGTTTACAGTCCCTGTCTAATAATTTTCTTGGCCTATTTGTTTGATATGATCCTCTCAATTTGCTTTTAGGACTTGTGTGAATATGGGATATAGTTTTGGGAAAGAACTCTGCAGACATATAGACAAAGTCACAACGCATTTCTAAACTTTCAGGCACTGCTGTAAAACTGTTGCATGTGTGTATGGCTATAACACAAGTAAACACAGCAGCAGGTTAAAAAAAAAGTGCATGGCACTGTGTGCTGAAATACACCCTCATAAAACGTTATTTCGGTTTGGGGTTTCTCCTGGGCAGGAAAGGGTGTCTATCAATACATATGTTGTGCCGTTATAATCGGGAGGAATGAGGCTTTTACAAGCAATATGATTTTCCTGAAAAACATTTTTTTCATGTAATAAAAATATATATTTTTTCCACATATTCACTAAAAAATTTTGAGAAAGCACTGACAAAATGACAGACAAGACATTTCATGTTAAAGGCCAAACTCACAGTCATCACAGTAGCACAAAATGGTTAAAAATTGTCTGGCAACAGAGGGTGACAAAATCTTTAGGTAGGGTGGCAGGGTAGGGTTAATTGATGTGTATACACACACACACACTAAGGATTTATTTTATGGATTAAGAATGAAGGTGTTAATTTGGACTGCTGCCCAGTTTAGTACTGTTTCAAAGGGTGAACTGCTTCTCTTGAATATTCACAGTTGATGTTGGTCAACCCAAACTTGAGTGTAGTCAGGGACTAGGTACAAGCCAATGAATGTTACGATAAAATGTATATAGGAAACGGATGGCCAAAGAAACAGTTGGTAACCAATGGGTTCGATCAGACATGGAGCCACAAACATCTAGTCACAAACTATTGGTCCACTGGCAGTCATAGAGAACGGATGCTAAGGAAGAACCCCACACATGGGCAAGGGGTGGCTTTTCAGCTTTTAGCAGACCCTTTCATTTGGGCTGCAGTTGGGTTTTTAAGCCTGGGCAGAGCTTCTAATAAATTGCCTATTTTTATTTCTCAAATACAATTGGTATACCTGAGACAACATTTAATTAGGTTTATGCCTCCTATGTGTATAACATTTTCTTTGCAATCTGGACCTAAATCAAAACTTTGTATTGTAAAAATAACTGGCAGCATGGCAGCAGCACTGGGGTAACAAAAAGCTTAGTTGGAGCTGAAAATCTATTCAGAGCACTGACAAAGCCTTAATCTCACCCCATATTTCTAAGGTTTTTGAAAGATTCAGCAGTTTCTTTGTAAATATAACCTCGGCAGAGCCTATTGTTATTTTCTTCAGAAAAGCAGCCTCTAGAGAGCAGAAACAACCCATCCCATTGTAACTGATACATAGCTGAGGCTAAATTAATAACCAGGCCATGAATCAGCTGCCTAAAAATGTATCTGTTATCTGTGATTTGTCTATACAACCAGCAGCATGGGTTCCTTCAGATCGTCAGTTTTGTGTGCCATCCATTAATATTTTTACTTCACTGAGCACATCCAGCCTTATTTCAAAGAGCCTGTATTTGGTAACCGACTATACAAGCTCCAAATCAGGTCAATTCACAGCTTGACATATTTTTGTGAATCTAAAGATGATAACATTGTATTTGTAGTAAAAGCAAACACATGCAATATTAAATATATACTGAACTGGTTGGATAATATTCATCATAATTCAACCATTTCTAGCTCTTCCTGTTCTTCTTGCAAGCCTTACATACTGGGCTGGTGGGTATCACATGTTGGAATAGCTTTAATACAACAACTACATCTCGTATGTGACTGTCTGCTTGTTATGCTACTGATAAAGTTAGTTTAAAATAAAAAATCAGAAAGTCTTGGGCAGGCCATGTGACTGTATGCATTGTGTGTTTAACCTGCTAAAAAATCAGGAAGTCCTAGGCAGGCCATGTGACTGTATGCATTGTGTGTTTAACCTGCTAACAGAAAGGAGCTGTCTTGCTGTGCTCCATACTGAGATATCTTGCTGATGTATCCTGTTGACGTTTGTGTTCCTGATTGTTGCTGGATAAACAGCCATTGTTCCCGCATGCTGGACGAGTGTTGTTTGCTATTCGTTGCCAACAGTATTGCATCTTATTTTGCCAGAGGATCATGGTGATTAAAACTAAGTCCTATAATACTTTAGGTATGAGTATGAGATGTAGTACCACTACAACCACCATTTGACCCAAGCACAGCTCACAGAAATGAGCAGCAGAGGCAAAGCACATGCATTGGTTTGTGTTGCCATTCAGTACTTATTGCCTTCTCCTGCTCTATTGCTGTCTATTGTCATTGTTGCTGCTGTTTCTTTGGACCCTAGACCTTGCTATATTCTCTCTATACCTCCACCAGGTACTTCTCTCCTGTACTACTACTCTATATTCTAACCATAGCTCATGCTATTCTCCACTTCCCAGACTAGGACCTCCACCAAGTGGTGCTGTGTGCTTGGGTAACTCACCTCCCTGCTGAGTTGCTAGCCTACCCTGCACACATGATAGGGCATCCACTTCCATGTTTGCATCGGTTGCCAGCTTCTCTTGAGTCTGGGCCAGTAGCCCCCCTTACTATCCTGGGGTAGGTTGGCATATTTCTGTGTGTAGCCTTTGTGTAAGTATACAAGCAACTTGGGGTACCCACCTTTCGCCTGTGTGAAGCCCAGAATTGTTTTAGCCTTGTAGTTTAAGGGACTGTAAACCCAAAATAAAACCAGACACTTAACTTTTCTCCCCCGCTTCACCTCCTGGTCAGACTGCTGCTCAGCAACCTCCTGGTTTTTGAGAATTAGGAGCATGGTGAACTTGCGCCCTAGAATTATTTGTGCCACAACCATTGCCCGCTGTAGGTCATGGCCCCATCGATCTTACTAGTCACTATGCCTGTGCACAGCCCTCTCCAATCATTTCAATAGGGGAGGCTTGCCCAGGCATAGTGACTGACAAAAGGGGCAGGACAGCGTTCAAGGACACCAGAGATCCTGGTGGCAGAAAAGCCAGGACCTGCTGTGGGAGAAAAAAGGTGAATGCCGGTTTGTTCATTTTTTTTTTCCTCGTATTAGTGACCGTAAGAAACTATTCAGTTTAGTTATACCCTATAGCTGTGTTCCATTGCCTAAAGTTAAGGTGCTGTATTATTTCTTTTGTTGTCATTAAAGTCTTGTCCAGCCCAAGGCAGGTGTGCCATGTCTAATCTTTACATGGCGGCAGGTAATAGCTATGGGAGTCCCCCTGGACATTCATGTACCTGACTGCTTGCTAGTTGGCCATTGCTGACTAGCATCTGGTCTGTGCCACTTCCAAGCAGCAGCAAGTGACAAAAGGCAACTTAGGAGCAGCACCAAATTGGAGGGTGATTGGAGGTGAGAAATCCAACGGCAAGAAACCAGAGACATATGGCAAGGCATGGGAGGATGCCCCCAATCTAGGTAATCTAGGTGCACAAAAGTGTATGTGGTAGAAATGCATAGTGTATGAAAAAGCATGGCTCTCACATTAGGCTCAAGTTATGCAAACCAAAGGTTACCCTTAATAGGCAACAATGCTACACAATAGAATGTAAATAAGTAAAAAGTAACCGCTGACCTGAAGAAGGGTCTTGAGCCCGAAAGCTTGTAACCTGTGTGTATTTTTCTGTCATTAAAAGCGGGACAAGGATCCTAACTCGCAGACTACACTGGTATGTGCCTATGTATTTACTTTCTATTGAATTGAAAATGCATAGGGTGCAAGAGGCCATATAATCAAATTTGTCTCTCTCTAACAAGTATTATTTTTACAAGCTCACCATATAGCACTATTCAGTTAACAAAAAATATATGAGTCCAAGGAGAACAAGCCTATTGTTAGCCTTATACAAGAAACCACAGGAGTCTTTTGATCCGCTGGCACTATGAGATATTGCAGTGTTGTGCCAAATGTGTATAGATTAAATGATGATTTCTTCTATAGGAGTTGGAAGAATCCTTAAACTCTATTCCCTCTCCACAATGCTTTGTCATGCAATTAGTAACAGCACAATGATGTTTTATTGTCTCTTGTGCGCTCTGTGAGGCCATGTTTTCTGGACACCATTACTATTATTATTGACTTTGATGGCTTTGATATAGAAAATAGCTAAAACAAATCCAGTCATTACACAATGTAATAAAATAGCAAAATATAGGGGAATAAAACAGAAAACAGTGACGTAAAATGTGTTCATGTGGCTGTATCAGTGGCTAAGGTAAAGCATTTTGGGAGCAGAACTGACATAGAGGTGAGGTGGACTTTTTGTGTATGCTGTTAATGGGCATGGTGATATTTTAATCAAATCATATGGCACACTAGAAATGTGTGTGGCACTAACAGAACTTCTGGAAACATTTCTCATTGATTCTCCAAGCATGAGCCATGAAGTCAAATGTATTTCTCTTTGTATTGAACCAACAGTAACACGGTTAAGTCCAGGCTGTGCTGCAGGCCCTAAGGCTTGAAAACAGAACTCATGTTCCTACACTCCTAACCTACATTTTAAAAGCCTTGTCATTTCATTGGGCATTTTGCTACAGGGGCACGGCATGATCAATGGCCACCATTATAGCAGTTGAAGGCATTTCTGGGATGCTTTTTAGAGCAGGGAATTTGAGGGAACTTTCCATTTAATCTTGCGAGGAGCATAACGTTGTGGTCAAACACACACACAATGACTAAACATTTCTGTGTGCTTTTACTGCATGTTTGGCAGATATATATATATAAGCGACCCCAGGGATGGCATCCCGATTTTGGACTCCCTGGTGGCGGCAGGTTAGCAGCCGGCACTGCAGTTTAAGTTAATAAAACATTCTGCATGTATAAATGGATTAATGCATTTCTGAGAATTGATAATCAATTGAGGAGGTCAAAATTACATTTGGTAATTTTCTTCAAAGCTCTTTTTAAAATGTCATTCAACAACACTGAAGATGTCAAATGATCACATAAATGTTAATTAATCATTTGCATGTGTTAAAAATCTCAGCACATTTGCAAGAACATGTTAATATTCTTAAAACCTCTTTCAATAAAGTCAAATTTATTTAAATCAGCTTGCTAAATATAATTTACTAGCTGTACCTTGGCAATGCTTTTTTAAGCTTTTGTTCTACTTTGTCTACTAGAAATTTTTTATTCAGCATCTGAATCTGGGTGCTATGCAAATCATGTACAGGACAGTTTAAAAAATGTGAACTTCCTGTACATGATCTGATAGACTTTATTGCTGGACAAAATAGGTTTTGGTTTTCTTCAAAGCAGATCTGTATCTGCTGGATCTGCTGGAGCTGGAAGTAGACCCAGGATATACAGTAGGTCCACTTTGGGTACAGAGGGGAAGCTTGTCCTGGCAGGACACTAAAACATCCCCCAGTGAGTGTTGTTTTCACATCTTTAGAACAGCCTACCACAAATCAATAACATCCAATGAAACTTCCTAAATGATCTCCAAATGTGGGGATACGAAAACATGTATAGGTGTCAAAAGTGGAATCAAAAAGAACACACAAAATAATTTGGACTTTTAAATTCATAGTTTAGTCAAAATATTAAAAAAAAGGCTTTACTCGCCTTTTACTCAACTTTCATCCCGCACAGGCAATCGGTGCTAATACACTTACTGGATCACCCGATGCCAGTTCTGCGCCGGGCGCCACTCTCTCCTTTTCATCAACACATGACACCACTGTGCTGTTGGAGACAATGGCGTGTCATTACAGGAACTATTGCTCCCCCCCCCCCCCATTCACTACTTCTTGATTTTTCCATAGTTATCCCTTAATAGGGTAAATGGCATTGTATGATAATACTACTGTATATCAAGTAATACTTCCTGAGGTTATTTTTGACATACTATATTTTTCCCCAAAACACATTTGTATCTTATCAAGCGAATGGGCCTTCACAGCCACAGGAGGCCAGGATATGGAGGAGCGGCTGGTGGGCAGGAGGGCAGGGTAACGCTGTTCCCACGAGTTTCATTTTTTTATTGCTTTTGTCTATGGTGAATGGGAGGTGGAAATGCCACACTGCCTATAGGGAATTGAAGGGGGGATGCCACACTGCCTATGGGAATGGGAGGGGAGAATGCCACACTGCCTATGGGAATGGGAGGGGGGATGCCACACTGCCTTTAGGAAATGGGATGGGGGAATGCCACATTGCCTTTGGGAAATGGGATGGTGGAAATGCCACATTACCTTTGGGAAATGAGATGGGGGAAATGCCACACTGCCTTTGGGGAATGGGATGGGGGTAATGCCACACTGCCTATAGGGAATGGGATAGGGGAATGTCACACTGCCTATGAGGAATGGGAGGGGGAATGCCACATTGATTTTGGGAAATGGGATGGGGGAAATGCCGCACTGCTTTTGGGGAATGGGATGGGGTAATGCCACACTGCCTATGGGGATTTGGAGGGGAGAATGCCACACTGCCTTTAGGAAATGGGATGAGGGAATGCCACATTGCTTTTGGGAAATGGGATGAGGGAATGCCACACTGCCTTTGGGAAATGGGATGGGGGAAATGCCACACTGCCTATGGGGAATGGGAGGGGGGTAATGCCACACTGCCAATAGGGAATGGGTTAGGGGAATGCCACACTGCCTATGGGAATGGGATAGGGGAATGTCACACTGCCCATGAAGAATGGGGGGGGGGGGGGATGCCACTCTGCCTGTAAGTGGTGGATTCTGCACTTTGCCTATTATTTGGTTCTTGGGGGTGGTGTTTTAGCACAACATTTGCTTTAGAATATTTTTCCTATTTTCCTTATCCAAATCCTAAGTGCGTCTTTAAAGTGGACCAACACCCAGGATTTTGACTATCCTGGGTATTGGTCCACTTCTGCGGGGCACCCCGATCGTGTGAAACCCCCCAGAAAGCCCTGAAAACCCGATCGGGGTGCCCCGCAGTCAGGGAGCTGATCGGTCCGGGAATCTTATAGATTCCCGGGCCGATCAGGGGAGGGTGTTGGTCCACTTTAAGACAGGTGTGTCTTATAGGGAGCGAAAAATACTGTATATGGATTTCCCCGGGTTGAATTGCTCATTTCCATGGCAGTGCAAGCTAAGGAATCATTGACCCACCTCCATGCTGCCAAATTCTGATAACAGGAAGGCCCAAATGGTATGGTTTGGACATAGCAACATCCTGGAAGTAGAATTGGCGACTGTGAGTACAGCAAAGTGCTCAAACATCCCATCACTCCCCCCTGCATGTGTATTGGAATGTTTATTTTAGTGCAGTAATGCCATATTGTTATTATCCATGACATGCAGCATGTGACCCGCACATAGTTGTTGGCTGCTCTCATTGCTTAGAGAGAATGCTTACAGAAAAGATAAGGAATGAATGAAAACAACACACTAGGAGAGCAGTTATTCAGCATATTAGATCCATTGGTTCCTGCCAGACATCTGCATCTAATTAGTAACTGAGCAAGTCAATCAGAAAACATGACCTAAATTCAAGAGGAGTTATTCCCGGAGCACTCAACATCACTGAACACAGAGGAAACAGCGATAGCTAGGCATGGCTTCTGCTTAAAGGAGATGAATCACAAAATCACCTACTATTCGAAATCCATATAAATATGTTTATACACACCAACTGAGAAAAGATCCTGCCATGCTTGTGGTTTTCTTCTGGCAGGTATACAATTCAGGGGGGAAAGGTTTATATTCTACTTTTACAGGAGGGGGCTCTTCTCCATTCCTGAGCCAGCCTATGGGAGGCAGCAGCAATAACCAATTTAAGTTTCAGCTCAAAGTATTGCATATTGGGTAAAATAATCTACATATATCAAAAGATTTGCAATAGAAATACATTATCATTCCAGTACATGTTGGCTGAGGAGCCAGTTAAAGTTGAGCAGTTCTCCCCTGTAAAAGCAGAATGGTACATTTAAAACATGTCACCCTTGATTCTTCTTCTTTCCATTAAAAAAAAAGAAAGTATTAGTCTAATACTAATTTATCTCATAGCTCTCAAAGTTAAACTGATCCAAAAAATCCTCTGAACATCACTTGGATAACCAGATTTATATGAACTGCCACAGGACCCAACTGCCCAAGGGTAATGTCACAGTACCTAGATTGCATCTGGCATTCAGAGGTAGTTGACAAATCCATCAGTGCCCCCTGTGGCCAGTTCCCACTGGAAGCATGGGACTATAACCCAGAAGAAGAGGCAGTGTTGTCTTGGAATCCTGTAGGTAAGCAGAGATGCATTTCTACAGGCTGATTGACTGCAGGCACCAGACACACAGAGCTTGCAGGAAACACTGGGTTGTAACCAGATAAGCCACTGATTGGGTGGAAAGACTTACACTGCAGATAAGCCTTGGTCGTGCTACCAATAAGTGTCCTGAGAAGATGTGGCCAAGTACCTGCAGGAATGTCCATAAGCAGAACAGAAGCAACATGGACAGAGGAACTAGTAGTTGGAATATGTTCTAATTTTTAATCCTCATGTAAAATGTGATGCCATGTTGTATAGTTTCCTGGTAAAAATGAATGCTTCATCGAAAATTAAAAGAAATCATGCAGAATAGCTATAATTGGAACCAAAATGATTAGTCAGATGAGAGCCAAAGTGGGTAGTCATACAGAAGCTAAGGTCAAGAGCCAGAGTGGTAGGTCACACAGAAGCCAAGGTCAAGATCCAGAGTGGAACATCACACAGAAGCCATGGTCAGGAACCAGAGACCAGAGTGGGACAGCACACAGAAGCCAATGTCGAGAGCCAGAGTGGAATGTAACACAGAAGCCAAGGTCAAGAGTCGGAGTGGGATGGGACACAGAAGCTAAGGTCGAGAGCCAGAGTGGGATGTGACATAGAAGCCAAGATCGAGATCCAGAGAGGAATGTCACACAGAAGTTAAGGTCAAGAGCCAGAGTGGGACGTCACACAGAAGCAAAGGTCGAGAGCCAGAGTGGGTAGTCACACAGAAGGCAAGGTCGAGAGCCAGAGTCTGATGTGACACAGAAGCCAAGGTCGAGAGACAGAGTCTGATGTGACACAGAAGCCAAGGTCGAGATCCAGAGTGGAAATTCACACAGAAGCCAAGTTTCAGCTATAGTGGGTAGTCACACAAAATCCAAAGTTTAGAGCCAGAGTGGGTATTCATACAGAAGCCAATATCGAGAACCAGAGTGGGTAGTCATACAGAGGCCAAGGTCCCACAGAAGTCCAGAGCCAGAGTGTGGAGTCACACAGAAGTCAAGGTCTAGAGCCAGAGTGGGTAGTCATACAGAAGCCAAGCTCAAGAACCAAAGTGGGATGCCACACAGAAGCCAAGGTCTAGAGCCAGAGTGGGTAGCCACACAGAAGCCAAAGTCCAGAGCCAGAGTGGGACCTCATACAGAAGCCAAAGTTGAAAGCCAGAGTGGGACATCACACAGAAGCCAAG
This sequence comes from Gastrophryne carolinensis, assembly GCA_027917425.1. NCBI lineage: Eukaryota > Metazoa > Chordata > Amphibia > Anura > Microhylidae > Gastrophryne > Gastrophryne carolinensis. Next base: position 238,138,316 of record CM051238.1, on the reverse strand, counting down.
GTCAAGAGCCAGAATGGGTAGTCATGAATAAATAAGCCAAGGCTGGGTGCCAGTGTGGGTAGTCATACAGAAGCCAAGGTCGAGAGCCAGAGTGGATAGACACACAGATGCCAAGGTTTAGAGCCAGAGTGGATAGTCATACAAAAGTCAAGGTTGAGAGCCAGAGTGGGTAGTCATACAGAAGCCAAGGTTCAGAGCAAGAGTGGCTAGTCACATAGAAGCCAAGGTTGAGAGCCAGAGTGGGTGCCATACAAAAGCCAAGGTTAAGAGCCAGAGTGGGTAGTCAAAAGGAGCCAGGTCACAATGGCTACAGGTCAGCTTTCCAAAGATAAATGTCTCTCCAAGAGGAGTCTTAAATGGCCTTTGATATTGTGCATTGCTGCTGTTGCACTGTCCATTGCTTATTTTTTATCTCTAATACATTTAAAATGTGATGCCATGTTGGATACATTTTCCTGAAAATGAATGCTTTTTCAAAAATTAAAAAAAGCATGCACAGTAGCTGAAGAAGAGCCAAGATGAGTGAGGAGATGAGAGCTAGAGCAGGTAATCAGATGTGAGGCAGGTCTAGAACCAGAGTGGGAAAATGCAAATCAAGGTCAAGAGTCAGAGTGGGTAGTCAGACGGAGCCACGGCCCCAATGGATAAAGGTCAGCTTTCCAAAAAGTCACCCAAGTGATAAGCTAATAATTCGGCTAAGTCTTTTTTTTTTTACTGTAAATAAGGGGTTCAAAAAAACGATGTACCTAGAGTATTCCCCAGTCATGAAATCCCATGGTATATGCTGATGAATAATAAACTCATGATAACAGAACATTTGTCCAGTTCTCTATTGACTAAATGTGGCATATCGTAGTATCCTATTTAACATTAGATTGATGTTATTTTTTTGTTTTTTAATCCACCTGAAAACATTTTGCTAAATGGTTCAATGACTGCTTGGCAATATTGCCAAGGACACTGTAGAAATTCTACAGGTGGGTAAGTCACACACCTTAGAGAAGCATTACAATGGTTCAGAAAAGAATTTAGAGAGAGACCTATTTTTTTTATAAGCTATAGCTAATTTAGCTCTGAAATGAGTAGTCCAGGACAGTAATTCGGAAGGGAGTGTGAAGGGAATTTGATTAAAGTGGACCAAAACCCACTAAACTTGTGAAATAAATTTAGCCGAAGGCTCTGCTGATGCTCACCTCTTATCTGGGAGTGTATATTTCTGTCATCAATGAACACCTCCCCGTAGCTCCCAAGATTTACCATCGGAGTTTGCGCAATTTGGTGCCTGGCCAGTGTTTGTGCATGTACTTAGGGAAGGCTGGATCATGTGCCTTAGAGGGGAAACCGCTCCGAGATCTCTGCAGCAATATAAGATGGCATAGGTGCGGCAATTACATCACCTGCCACAACAGCGGCAATGCCTCAAGGAGTCAGGAGACATTAGCGGAGAGCACCGTTAAGCAGGATCATCAAAAATTGCTTTAAGCTAGTAGATACTGATTTGATTATACCTTTTAATTATCAAGTTGCAGCAGACCAGTCCTGGAGCACTAGTACTACTAAACATTTGGAAGGTGTAGTTAAATACTGTACATAATTTGTTATTATAAAAGTGCTTAAAAACTATTGAACTAAACTGAAAACAAATATAAATGTACCCTTTAATTTAAGTATTTATGTATGTTGTTCTGCTCCTAAATACTCTGTTTTCAAACAATGTCCTCTTTACTGTTGAGTGAGCAGGAATCTTCAAACTGGTAAGGAAAAGAAAGCTACAGCTTAGAAACAGAAAATATTGTTCATGCTACACCAGTTTGGCCGTGCATTGGAGATCCAGTTAGCTGAGCTTCGTAAATCTGAAAATCTCAGCTGACTTTGTCCCAGCTAAGGAAAGATGACACTATGCTGAGCATTACTGCAAGAATGACTGCTAATAGAATCACATAGACAATGCTGTCCGTAAGAAGGAAGTAAGCTAACTGGTACATTGGTATTCCTTGGTTTATAGCAGCTACTGGCTTTTGCCAAAATATATACTGAAGTTAGCCTTCTTTTTGTTGTTATCAGGGGGCTTATAGGCTTTGGAAGATCTGCTGTTTGGCAATACCCACAGAGAGGGAGACCTCCAGCAGGTCTGGTTCCAGGTGGTGGGTGGGCACTGGAACCTGGGCTGTGGGTGCACAATCAGCGACAAAGGAGCGCTTGTACGGTAAGTGGCCTATTTTTTCTCATTCACTCCTTAAGACACACCAACACACCCCACACCTTTTTGTGCATCTTATGAGTGAAAATAAAGTACCATACTTTTCGTCCCATAAGACGAACCTGTCCATAAGGCACACCTAGGATTTGGGGGGGGGGGGGGGGGGGGGGGGAATAAGAAAAAAATATTCTGAACCAAACGATGTGCTAAAACACTGTCTGGCCAAGAACCAAATGGGCAGACTCACCCACTTACAGGCAAAGTGGCATCCCCCCCATTCCCTATGGGCAGTGTGGTATCCCCCCCTCCCAGTCCCCATAGGCAGTGTTGCATTCCCCCCTCCCAGTCCCTATAGGCAGTGTGGCATTCCCCCCATCCCATTCCCCATAGGCAGTGTGGCATTGCCCCTTCCCATTCCCCATAGACAGTGTGGCACCCCCACATTCCCCATGGGCAGTGTGGCATCCCCCCCTCCCAGTCCCCATAGGGAGTGTGGCATCCCCCCTCCCAGTCCCCATAGGCAGTGTGGCATTCCCCCATCCCATTCCCCATAGGCAGTGTGGCATTCCCCCTCCCCATGCCCCATAGACAGTGTGGCATTCCCCCCTTCCATTCCCATAGGCAGTGTGGCATTTCCCCGTCCCATTCCCTATAGGCAGTGTGGCATTCCCCTTATCTCATTCCCCATAGACAGTGTGGCATCCCCCCCTCCCATTCTCCATAGGCAGTGTGGAATTTCATCCTCCCATTCCCCATAGGCAGTGTGGCATTCCCCTCTCCCATTCCCATAGGCAGTGAGACATTTCCCCTATCCCATTCCCAATGTGGCATTCCCCCCATCCCCATAGGCAGTGTGGCATCCCCCCTCCTATCCCTTTAGGCAGTGTGGCATTCCCCCTATCCCATTACCTATATACGCAGTGTGGCATTCCCCTATCCCATTCCCCATATAGACAGTGTGGCATTCACCCCTCTCGTTCCCCATTGGCAGTGTGGAATTCCCCCCTCCAATTCCCTATAGGCAGTGTGGTTTTACCGCTCCTATTCCCCATAGGCAGTGTGGCATCCCCCCCACACCAATTCCCTATAGGCAGTGTGGTATTCACTCCTCCCATTCCCCATAAGCAGTGTGGCATCCCCCCTCCTATTCCCATAGGCAGTGTGGCATCCCACCTCCCATTCCTATAGGCAGTGTGGCATTCCCTCTCCCATTCCCATAGGCTGTGGGGCATTCCCACCTCATTCCCCATAGGCAAAAGAAAAAAAACAAAAAAGAAAGTAAACTCACATATCCTTTGCACCTGCTTTCCTGCCCGGGCTGCCATGGCCACTGGAGAGATGGAGGAGTGGCAGGCGGGCAGACAGGGCAACTGATCCCTGTCTGATGTCCCCGGCATCCGTGCAGTTCCTGGCAGCCACGCAGTCCCGGTCGCCGCTGCTGCTTCTTCTTCGGCAGCATGAGCACACACAGACAAACATCCGGCTCTGTGCAGCAGGTGAACATGGCCTGTGCCTTTACATTTGCCAGAATAAACGCACTGACATTTCCCTCCCACTTTTAGAACGGATAAGTGTGTTTTTTATGGCAGTATATACTTACTTAAACGAATATATTGATTGTAATTCTAAATTCTGATCTAAGGCTAAGGATTAGAGATGAGTGAACCGGTTCGGACGAACCGGAATTCGCTCCGAATTTCAGGAAATATTCGATTCGGCACGAACCCGAATATTTTGTGGTTCGTGCCGATCGAATTTTCCTGAAATGAAAAAAAAAAAAAGCCGGCATGGTGGGAGCGGGCCGGCCGGTTCCGCTGTCAGCGGGCCAGCAAAGCCGGCCCGCTGACAGCGGAGCCGGCCGGCCCGCTCCCACCATGCCGGCATTTAAAAAAAAAAAAAAAAAAAAAAGCATTTTTGCCGGCATGGTGGGAGCGGGCCGGCCGGCTCAGCTGTCAGTGGAACCGGCCGGCCCGCTCCCACCATGCCGGCATTTTAAAAAAAAGCAAACACTTACCTGCAGGTCCGGAGCGTGGAGGCCGGCGCCGCTCTCAGCTGTCATCTGAGGGCGCGTCATCAGAGGGCGCCTCTGATGACGCGCCCTCAGATGACAGCTGAGAGCGGCGCCGGCCTCCACGCTCCGGACCTGCAGGTAAGTGTTTGCTTTTTTTTTAAATGCCGGCATGGTGGGAGCGGGCCGGCCGGTTCCGCTGACAGCGGAGCCGGCCGGCCCGCTGCCACCATGCCGGCAAAAATGCTTTTTTTTTTTTTTTTTTTAAATGCCGGCATGGTGGGAGCGGGCCGGCCGGCTTTACCGGCCCGCCGGCCAGCTCCGCTCCCACCATGCCGGCATTTTTGATGGGGAACTTCGTAAAAGTTCGATTCGGCTGAACCCGAATTTCTTTGTGAAATTCGGCGAATCGGCCGAATCGAACTTTTCAAAAGTTCGCTCATCTCTACTAAGGATGTTCTGGGCCTAAATGTCCTCATAAATTTCAAAGTTTTGACCTGACATTCATTCATTTGGTAAGAATTGTGTCTATCTCTATTGTATGTGCATTTTCTTACAGTTCCAGTCAAGAAGCTAAAGACCTCCATTTGATGATCAGTGGTGTATATTGATGGAGTGGGCTTAAACCCATGTTGATGTTGTGGAATAGCTGTGCTCCTAGAATTACATGGGAGCTGCCATCTTGGATTACACCTGAAGGCCCTGCTTAAACATGAGGGGGGAGATACCTGGCACACATATACACTGCAGTTGATCTGGGAGCTCCTTACTTGCAGCCCAACCAGCCAGTGATTATATCTGTTTCGACGCAGAATATTTGGACATAAAATCCTTCAGGGCAGGCTGCCTGGAGCGTGGGATTTTGCTATAAGCAGCTGAGAGATATATTTACCTCAGAAAAGGGATCAGCATGTCTGTTATGTTACACATACTCACACACTGAATCGCCTTGGCTGTTGTTTACAATGTTGATACAATGTTTTAAGCGCTTTCTGAGCATTACAGCTTTTTACTTCTGGCTAAAAATAAAGCATTATTTTGAAGAGATTTGGGGTCATTTTGACTTTAGGACCAGGATTTTCAGAAGTAAGGCTGTCAGAATTGTGGCAAGATGGACACTCCAAAGCAGTTCAATAGCAAATAATTTGCATGCTATTCCACAACATCTGCATGGAGTTAAGCTCTCTTAAGTTTAGGGGAGAAATTTACTAAACTTTGAGTTTTGACTGGCGGTCCACTTTAAGACTTTCTTTAATAACATGTATTATTATGATTATTATTATTATTAATAATAACGCATTTTACTTTGTATATTTATACCCTTTAAAAAGAAATGGAATTAAAAAAAACAAACCTTTAAAGCGGGACAAAACCCAATGGTGCTGGACCTGGAATCTCAAAGATTCCTGGGCTCACCAGTAGCCTTTCCCATGAGCATCCCAAATTTATAACCGTCCCTCCTGTCCCTGGGGCACCAGTAAACTCATCTTCTTCCTGGCTCTCTCTCGCCGAAGTAAATATTGGCCAACCATATCCTCAGCATCTTTAGGCTGGGTGCACACTACCGTTCTCTGCAAATGCAGATGTTTTCGCGCTCCCAATTGCCACATATAGCCATTTTGAGAACATTACATATGCATGGGAAATTTCTCTGATTGGACAAGAAGGGTCCTGGGATCCACCAGAGGATCCTCTGATGCTGGTGAGTCAGAGCGGAGCAGCCCAAGGCTGCTTTAATTGTGTACACTAACAATTGTATCACTTTAGAAAGCTCAGTAAAAGCCCTAAAGTTTGGAGATGATACTACCATCATCAGTCTTATTAAGAACAATAACACACAGACCTTTCAAAAGGAGGTAGAGAGGCCAGCAGATGGTGCAGCAACAACTTGGTCAACAACATCATGACCATCAGGAGAGTCCCATAAATTCTCAAAATTTCTCAAAATAGAATAAAAATATTTTCACAGCCCTCAAAAAACAACCTAAATGTTGTGTTTTCCCTTTCTTTGGCCCAGGAACTGCTAGTACTTTTCTTCATCGCTTCATTAGATGTTCTTCAGCTTCACAGGAGAGGCCTCAGAACAACATGAAAACATTGGCTGTCCTCTGCCCCCCGATAGCAGAACAAAATCCTGTGCTGGAAATATCAATGATCCCTTGAACCCTGTTCATTTATTTTTCTTCAGAATCTTTCCTACAGTTATGTCAACAAGAACATCCAGGTTTTAGAACATCTTTTTCACCCAACTCTGTTTCACCTATTTACTTTTTGTTATTTGAATTTCATTAGTGTAAATATTGCAATAGATCTGAGGAAGACTAGTGGTCTATAATGTAATTATGGTAATTAAGGTTAATTATTCTAAATACCTGTTGGAAGCTCTACAGTTGTGTAAAATATGGGTTCTGCTCTTTCTCCCCCATCACAATAAGCACTTAGCTAAACAATTCCTGGTACCAGGTTTTCCCCGAAAATAAGACAGGTCTTATATTAATTCTTGCTAAAAGAAATAGGTGCTAGGGCTTATATTTAGCAAATGTCTTATACCCATCTGGCAGCTGGTAGTATGGTGGCAGCAGTACATCAGCTCCTGTACAGTAAGGGCACAGAGCTGTCTGTCAGCAAGGGGATGCGGAGGGATTTGGCCATGTGTCCGGCATATCAGCAGGCTGGGGAAGAGCAAGATCAGACATTTCACTCCCGACCAACAAGCTTACCTGTGTGGCTTGATGTGTCCTCGCCCAACTTTACAGCCGCTCCAGTCCATCTACTGAAGCCTGACAGCTGGATTATGAATTGTAACTAGGGATTATTTTGGGGATTTCGTCATTAGCAAAAAATGCTGAAAAATCTTACTAGGACCTATTTTCTGGAGAAACAGGATATATATATATATATATATATATATATATATATATATATATATATACAGAACTTAAACTGATTAAACTGATTATTATTATGAGTGGTCATTCTTTGCCTGTGCCTTACCCCTCCCTGTTCACCAGCCCTTTGAAACTTCTATTGACTTGAGGTTATTTTTAAAAATACCTTTTCCTGGAATCTGGCTTTTCTTCTGACTTTTTACATGTCACAATAAGTAAACAACTGGGTATTTATTTGTACTAGAAAAAAAAATGATTAAAGCTGAGAGTGTCACGGGGTTTTTCTATTTGTTCTCTCCAACGATTTTTATAGAAAGCAATTAGGTAATGGGTTGTTGCGATCCCAGTGACATAAGAGTAGCATATATTTGCCTCATTTTTATTCAGTCTGTCCAATTAATCCTTAACTCGCTATGAAATGACTAGATTGCAGAGATTTTGATTAATATTTCCTTAAATAGATGGTGGCCTCAATATAGTTTCCCCTCGCTTACATTCCAGTGATAGAACGGCTTTTAATCTGTGGAAATAAATGAAATGGGAATGATTTCTAAAACCAGAAAATGGACATTGTGTCTTGAAAGGTAACACACAGTCATATTTGAAAGCTGGGATTAAGCCACTGAGGATTTGCATTTCCGATGTATTTTCTTTTCAGATGAGAAACATGTAATCTACTGAACAAGATCCTGAAGCAGCTGACTGTGCGTCATCCACAACATACGGAATACAACTGGAAATAATGTAGTGGGCGCATCATGCAGTTATACCTTCAGAATGACATACTAGAAGTTGGCTAAAAGAGCAGATATACCCCTGTAGCCAACTTCTGGCCATTTTGCGGCAATGCTATCCTAAAGTACAAATACGGGAATCCGTACGGGAATTTCGGAAACCTAGTTAGGCAAGCGCGAATAATCACTAGTAGTGCGCAGGCAAACCCTATTCTAGTAGGGAACATAGGCTTTGTGGACAGGTTAAGAGCCCCCTGAGTGTGAAAAATAGTAGGGATTGGTTACACCGCTTTATATGCATCTTTAATACCATCTCTTATCCTATATTTAGTATTCTTGGTAGTCATGTATCTTGGGAAACATTATCTGGCACTGGGGAAGATTTCATTGTCCCCATTCAGGAGTGAACCTGCAGATTACAGATACATGACATTGAATTTTCCCTCATTTGTAGGATCCCAAAATAGCAGCACAGAATGGAAACTGGGCACAGAAACAGCTTAGAGGTACATGGCCCAGGATTTAATAAGAAACAGATTTGGACTAAGCGGGACATGGATCGAGCAGACTAGGTGACTCAACAGCAGCAACTTAAACATTGGACAGGACATGAACTTCGGAAGATACAGGCTGCCATGTGCCTGGTTAGGACATTGTGGTGGTGGGGGTTCTCTTTAAACCGTTAGTTTAGGCACACCTATAATGGCAGAAACAGAGGGTTACACTACCATACCTCCCAACTTTTTAGGTTTGGAAAGAGGGACAAGCGTTAAATTAAGCCATGCCCTCTCATTGAGGGATGGATAGGAGATAGGGTGCAACAGGTACAACAATATAGGATAGAGAAATTAATCATTTATTAATGCAGATCTGCATGTTACAAGTCAAATAAGAACAACGAGAAACACGGGGACATGGACTCCATGAGGGGCAGTCCCTCCAAATCAGGGACACTTGGGAGTTTTGCACTACCCCAGACAGGAGGCAGGAGGGCCTGATTAGTAATCAGCTCTCCAGGAGACTGGCGTTGCAGTGGGCTCACAGCAGATTACAGAAGACACCAATGCCAAATCTGAAAAGAATTATGTGTTATTACAGGGTAGTGCATTATGACAGCAAGGTCAGGTGTCATAACCCCCCTTGGATTTAGTCTTCGCATATGCTTTTAAGACTTCATTCATACACACATCCATTCTGAAGCCTGGATCCCATTCCAGCCTGCTCCCAGGACTTCTCACCTGCACATTGTTGTTTAAAAGGAGCATCATTATCACAGTGCTACCTGATCATCAGTACTTTATGGTTCTTGTGTGCTCCAGATCTTCCTGTGAATTTCTGTTTACCCGTTGTGACCCCACTTTAACCTCTACTTCACTTTGAACTGATTTCCTGGCTTGCCGCTTAATGATGCTTAAGCTATAAACCCAGACAGGAAGTTTCAAGACCAGGAGTGGAAAGGGGGCAATTCTGATTGGGTTGTGCCATTACAAGTTGCCCAGCTGCCAAAACCAGGATCTTGACTATCCTGGGTTTTAGCCTCCAGGGCACCCCGATCAGGGGTACCCTGCTGTGTGAAACCCCACAGATCGCCCAAACATACTCACCTCTTCCTGTGTCCTGCGACACATCCACGTCCGCTCATGCAATCTTGGATTGGATCCACTTGAGCCCCTTCGTCCAGGAGCTTGTCTAATACGAGTGGATATGAGCACGCTGATGGCCACATCCCCCTCTACCCTCTAATAGGGAGTGTGCATGCGTCAGCCATTCACAAATGCCTGGAGCGGGCATGCAGCCTGCTAGAAGGATAGCTGGGATGTGGCTGCTGCTCGCGCATGCGCCGTTGGACCGGGAAAGAAGGTGAGTTTATGGGCGACTTGGGGGGGTTTCACAAAGCGTGGCATCCCAATTTCGGATGCCCCAGGGGGGAGGGAATCAGTCGAACAGGGAATCTTATAGATTCCTGGGCCGATCTCCGTGGGTTTTGGTCCACTTTAAGGACCCAGTAAGACATCTTACCTAGGGTGGCTATAAAAACTATATATACACCTGTTAAAATGGCAGGTCCTGAAATGAATAATTTTGCTCTGATTTTTTTTTACATGACCAAAACCTGCCATTTCAACAAGGGTGTCTTGTTGCCCCTGTGTTGCATTACCTATGTTGTTTTTTTACTTTTAACTTATTTGAAGACTGGATACTGCTCATTAACCTCTGGTTCTGGCATAATAATGTGTGTCTCGTTTCCCTTGCGCTGTGATTGCCCTCAGCCACTCATGTCCCCACCCTCTCTGTGCTACCCAGTTGACTTTGCCAGTGGTCCTTTAACCCTCCCCAACTGCTATTCCAAAAAGCTGTAAATACAGAATGACCCACTCTTGCTCAGTACTATGGTAACTATGAAATATTAATGGCTAATAATGTATGTTCAGAAGTATACACAAATCAAAAAAACAATAAACTGCATTGCACAAATTAGTTCTTAATAAACTTGTAATTATGCTGATTCAAGCTTTTGGGACAGAAGGACAGATAGAAGACAGATGCATTTCTAATATGGCTTTTCAAATAGCACACAGGCTATCTTTATAAAACATCTGTTGACAATAGAATAATAAATTGATCACATTCAGAAAACATCAAAAACGTGCCACCAAGATTTTGATGATAGTTTCAATTTCTTGTTGCCGGGGACACAAGTACACAAAACATTTTCCATTCACAGGCCACAGCTGGGCAGGAAAATGGGACACTTTGAGAAATTAATCTTGAATATGTGCAGTGCTGATGTCAGGAATATTACAGTGAGTATTTAAACCAATGTCATTTGGCTCAGACAAGATCTTCTGAAATAACTATGAAAACAGATTGGCGGCAGCACATTTTATTATGCAGCAAGACATTCTGCAGCTTCCTGGCTGGCATTTTCTTACAAGAACTTTAAAGCAATAGTAACAATGGGCTGCTGCGTATGAAAAAGAAACATTCTGTATTTATGGAAGAATAAACATTTATTTCTACGGAGACACACAATGTATACAGTACTCTTCCCAGAGAACCTGTGCTAGTTACAAGGCTACAACAGGACTCGTTTTGACTTCTGTTGCAGATATAGATCCTAATAATGTATAAAGTTTATGCCTAAAGTCTGAAGCATTTTCAACTTTAAATCATAAGTGTATATTCTGTGCTTTGCCCTAAGGAAGTGACAGGTCGTTACCGTCATGGAACACGTGGGTTACCAGGGGATGTTGCACTGAGCTGATTGATTGGTGATACATTTAAAATAATATATATATATATATATATATATATATATATATAATTATTTTTCTCTTTCCTGGTTCTCTTCCACTACTTGATTAGAATACTTAATTACTAACATTGGTCAGAAACCTGCTTTTGTTGCACGTTGATTTGGTTTAGCTTATTAGGCATTTTAGAGATTTTTTGCACATGCACTTTACGAGGACACTCTTATGTATCAATTTAAACATGCCTGGGATAAGCACACATCTATCCTAAGATAAAGAGAACATACAGTATACACATAAGGGCAGACTAGATGGACCGTATGGTCTCCTTCTGCCGTCAACCTTCTATGTTTCTATGTTTCTATGTATTTATATATCCACTTTAGTTAGTATTTGCACTTATCTGCAAAGTGATTTAGGGACAGAGGGTTTAGTTGACATTTTATATATATTAATGGTGAAACTGTGCAGCGCCCCCTATACAGAATTGTGTCATTTGTATATATGTCTTTAAAGTTTTTGAGCATTGTCTTTGTGTGTTTTTGCCTCAATAAAAGTATTTGGATGGTAGAATTGTACAGTAGTGCGGTGTATTGTGTCTGGCATTCTTAGGGGGGTGTCTGGGCTGCCCCTATTTCTTCCTTTTTTTGACTATATTCTGTGCTTCCTCACCCTTTACGGTATCTCCTTTATATATGAGATGATGATTGCAGTTACAGTAGCTACTAATATCCACTTATTATACGCTAAGGAGAAAAAAATGTAAGAATTTTGTAAACTTTAGTATAAAAACATAGCTTTATATATAATTAGGAACCCCTGATCCTATAGATGTGTGTTCAATTAGCATTCTGTACCGTGCCATTACAAGCAATATGTTTGAATGAGTGTCTCACTGTTAAAACAAACAAATTCTTGGTTTCCTTTATTGCGAAACTCATAAACTGGCCAACTGCATTAAAGTGATCCCCTCTGGCTGGTCCTAAATGAATTATAAAATGCTAAAATAATGTTACATAATGCTGAGCTTCGCTATGCATCACCCGATCCTGTACAATGGCAGGCAAGCTGCCAGAGCTACACACTATGTTAAAGGGCACTAATGTGATAATATGAAACAGAGTTGGGAGTAAAACAAATCATCACTTAACCCTAAAACTGATAAAATGGTCAGCTTTTTTATACTAGTTTCTGTGGTATGTGAAATTGTTACATAGAAAGTTCCCCCTCATATGGTGGTAATAATGGAATTAATTAAAAAATAATGTGTGTGTATTGATGACTGCTACAGATTTAAGTATCACAACGCCATGTGTTCTACTGATGCTTGTGTATCTAATACATGTTAATGCAGAATAAATCCTGAATTATTTGGCAAATGCTTAATATTTTCAGATGGTAAGGAATAGTAATGCATTTGCATTTTAGGTTCACTTAAGGACATTGTATGGTGAATGTTGTTTTACAGAATTTGACATTAATAATCACAAAGTTGATATGTACTTAAAAACAAACAAACCGAAAAGTTAAATTAATTTAGTATTTGGCTTACAAATAGCTAAAAAACATGTTTTTGTCAAATCCCCAAGCTGTGTAACAACCCCTCTAGGCAACCCATCCACAAAGGACAGCTTAAAATAGCATAAGTCTTATGCCACTAATAGAAATGATGACATGAAGTCAATTAGCTCAGCACCTATAGTCTCTGTAGGTTGGAAATATAAAATGTTCCCCACCTCACATCATATCTATAAAGACTTCTATAGAAGCCACAGAAGCCTGCACAAAGCATATATTTAAATGTGCTTCATGGAAAATCTCGTGACCTTTGTTCCCTTAAGGTTGCTCTGGTCCTGCCACCCACCTCTGCCGCCCACCCGCTCAGCACTGGGAAGCTGCAGGAGCAGAAAAATATCTCTTGGGTCAATAGGGTGCAACGTGGCAGGGTGATTGGTAGGATGAGATCCCTCCCTCAGTTCCGAGGCTACGCAAGGTGCAGTGGTGCTGACTTGCTACTTCAAGAAGGCTGGGTGAGTCCCTTTGATTAGGGCTGGCTTAGTATTCACCCCATGCTGCCGCCATTCCCATTCATGTCTTACTATTCTTAAATTTATCCTTCTGTCTATACCACAGTTACCTAACCTAACTAGCATGTATCTATCTATCCACGTAGCCCCTCTTTTTACCATTGAATGTATCTTCTGTATACCTATTAATGCATTTGTCTATATATACATTTTTCCACTCTTCATGTGACGATATATATATGTTGCAAAGGACATTTTTATTTCACTGGAAGCTTGGAGCTCTGTATTCTGATTTAACATTTTAACTATTGAGAGGAAGGACTTCTTGTATAAACGTCGAGCTCTAGATTTATTATTTTATTGTTCTAATTTGTGTATCGCGGTAATTTTTCCCTGTATTTGCAAGATAAGACATACAAAAAGTTGGAGGAGCAACCATGAGAGGACCCCTTCTGGGCCCCAGTGCGGTCGAACCCCCTGCACTGCCCCTGTATGCCCCCATCCAGACACCTACAGCATCCATCAGAACAGCATGCCTTTGTAGGAGAAGAGTCCCTGTGCTAAACTGGTCTGCCTGTGCTCCAGATCATTCACTGACACTGTTAGTACCATGTTTCGTGATGGCTGGATTTCCACTTTAAGGTTATGTATTTCATGTTTGGGCTGAGAAAGCTACATCAGGGTCATATCTACAGATCTAAATTCACTCTGCAGTACGTCTAGGGATGTTTCCAACCTACTTGAAACAGAGACAAAGGCTGGAAATAACCAGACCACAGAGAGAGGAGAATTTACATGAAGGAAAAATGTAGAAAATAAGACAGCATCAGCATATTCTCAACACAAAGTACATTTCAATAACACTGGAATCGCCTTTAACTTCATTTAAAACCCTTAAAAATATCCTGGCATCAGTATAGCAGTCAGGTGACTACTGCAGACAGCCTATCCTCTGTAGTAGTTTCTACCTTACACCACAAAACTAGTCACTATTACTTCTCCATGGTATCACACTGTATACTCACAGCATAGTTCTAAGATCCAAAGCTCACCTGGTATGTTCAGGATGGGTATGTGTGTGCAGAGGGGGTTGCTTATACTCTATTTGTCTCTTTTATATCCTTTGCCCTTGTCTCTTGGAGCATAATCATAAAAGTCTCCCATATATAAATCACAGTTTGGTTGTTCATTGTAGGAAAGAGCTCCATCTATTGTTTGGTGTGCAGTATGACATTCTCTGTCGTCACTTGACATTAGAGGGCAGGTACACAAAAAGTACATCATTCATTTATGAATTCTTAATCCTTTTGAAGGTTACCATGAAGGATTTGAGCATAGAGAGTGAAGGGGAGATTGCATCCTATGGCTAAAGTGTGGTCACTTGTCCATACAGTACTTCCGGAAGAGCAGAGCCTCAGAGTAAAAAGGCAAGCTGGATTTAAAGAGGGTGGCCACAAAATCATCTTAATGCTCTTTTATGGTGCTGTACTGCACAGCACAATAGGAAAGAATTGAGCTTTCTCTAGAATCCTCAGAGATCATCTAACCAACGTTTGGGTCTTTACCTGGAGTGGCCTCTCAGATCAAAATTAAAGGGACCTATGTTCAGTTTTTTTACTTTCCGTTAACTTCTAGTCAGTTTAAGAAAAAGTAAGATGAAAAGTCAAAACTTGCCATTTAAATAGGACAAGTAGACAGGGACAAACTGGCCGCAGGCAACGCAAGGAGAATTGATTTGGGGCTGACTGAGTAGCAAGCATCCCACCCCACCCAAAGCATGTGCTGAAATTCACTCATACCCTCTCCTAATGCCCCTTCTCCACTGCCTGCCTCTCAAGTCATGACTTGCCTGCCTCTCAAGTCATAGTATCTGCCCCTGAAGTTCTAAAGCTTCAGCACTATTGCTTTAAGAGCCACATTCACCCCTGCAATGTTATACCCTCAACATCATGGCTGGGGTGGGGGGCATACGGTCTTTGACTATACCCACCATGCCCATGAGCTATCAGCCAGTCAGATTCCTTTAGTGCCTAAGTGGCACATATGGCTTACACAAAGACACTCCATTGGGTCCTGACCTTTGCCTCCATTTTGACCTGATCCCATGTTTTACCCATCTCATTTAGTCCCCTATCAACTGTTCTTCTCCATGGTGTCCACAGTTAGTCTGCCTCTTCCATGATACATCCCTGCAATAATATAGCTGAACACATCTAATGACTTGCTGGGAACCCACCTAATGACTTGCTGTAAACACACCTAATAACTCTTTCGGAAGCACATTTGGGGGCGGGGGGTCAGCAGCTCATGGGCTGGCCTGGCTGCTTTTTAACCTGCTCCTGAATGCCTGGACCTATTTTAGAGCTTAGTGATGCCTTTCCTTAAAGACACATTTCTTGGGATTCTCATGGAGGCAAGGGAAGCAGTTTGTCACCTGATAAGAGGGTGATTAACCAGTGAACTGCCACATACACGTCCAATATACATATCCAGTGATATCGTCTAGGCAGTATCCCAGCTAGAGAGTCCTTGTCCATGGAGTTTGTCAGCATTAAGCACATCCCAGCATCTGCAAAGCATTTCCTCACAGAAAGGGGCCGGGGCAAACTCTGACAGAAGGAGATAGCTCTTTGATTGTTGCCAGATGAATATTTGGTAAATATACATTTATATGACCGAGCGACAAATATGTCTTGCTTATACTTTCTTCATATGCTTTAGGTTTGACATAGCAAGTTCTCAAACGTTTTGTAAGGGGAGGACTAGTACAAAATGAATGATTATACAAAATAAATGATCCACCATGATGCACAAAAACAGTTAAGAGTTACTAATAAATGATATGCACCAATATACAGTATCTTACAATAAGAGGGACGTGTACAAATATGCAAAGCTTGCACTTAGCTGCCTTTCATAATATACTAGAAATATCTGAATTGGGTGTGGGATGACTCTAGCACCCTCATCTCAGACTGATCCAAGATAAGCTGGTCCTTTATGGCTGTTATTTTTCTAGAAAAGTATTTGACAAAGAAGACTTAAAGAGGAAAGGAGTGCTGTCTTAAAAAAGAAAATTGCATGATGCATATTTAACAAACAGTTGTGCTGATAGTAGCAAGCTATCCTAGGGGGAGCCATGGAAGGCTTAATGACACAGGCTCCCTTGGATCAAATATTGTTTATGGTTCTATTAGAAATAATAGTCTAATTGTATTACTAAACAATTTTTGTTGCTTCTATATTCAAAAAAGAAACAACATATCGAGTGAAATGCAGGGGAATAAACGAAACCCTCCATTAAATGTCACTGGTCTAACCAAGGAAGAAGTCCAGCGCCGTCTCAAGCAGATAAAAATCGATAAATCACCAGGACCAGATGGCATACATCCTCGTGTTTTAAGGGAGTTATGTACAGTAATAGACAAGCTATTATTTCTAATATTAAATGATTCAATAACTACAGGGGCTGTTCCGAGGGATTGGCGCTTGGCAAATGTGGTGCCAATATTCAAAAAGGGATCTAGGGGGGAACCTGGGAACTACAGACCGGTAAGCTTAACATCTGTGGTGGGCAAGCTGTTTGAAGGTATCTTAAGGGCTACTATACTGGAGCATCTTGGGGAAAATGACCTTATTACTCCATATCAGCATGGATTTATGAGGAATCGCTCCTGCCAGACAAACCTAATCAGCTTTTATGAGAAGGTAAGTTCAAGATTGGATCAGGGGGAGTCATTGGATATCATATATCTTGACTTTTCTAAACCATTTGATACTGTGCCACATAAAAGGCTGGTACAAAGATGAGAATGCTTGGACTGGGGGAAAATGTGTGCAGATGGGTGAGAAATTGGTTTAATGATCGAAAGCAGAGTGTTGTTATCAATAGTACACACTCAGATTGGGTCACTGTTACTAGTGGAGTACCACAAGGGTCAGTTCTGGGACCAATTCTCTTCAATATATATATAAATGACACTGGGTACAGATCAAACAGTAAAGTCTCAGTCTTTGCAGATGATACTAAGCTGTGTAAAGTAATTAAAACAAAAGAGGACAGCAGGCAGCTTCAAAAAGATTTAGATTAATTTGAAGCATGGGCAGTTAAATGGCAAATTAAGTTTAACACAGATAAATGTAAGGTTATGCACATGGGAAGGAGAAATCTGTGTCATGATTACATACTAAATAAAGAAACACTTGGTAAAGCAACAATGGAAAAGGACCTAGGGGTTTTAGATAACAATGAGCTCAACTGTAGTAATCAATGCCAGGCTTATGGGGTGCATCAAGAGGGGCATAGGTGCCCATGACCAGAACATCATTTTACCCCTGTACAAGTCACTGGTCAGACCCCATATGAAGTACTGTGTACAGTTCTGGGCACCTGTGCTTAAAAGGACATATCAGAACTGGAGTGCATTCAAAGGAGGGCAACTGAGTTAATAAAAGGAATGTAATAACATTTCCAGCTATGGCTACTAGACCACTGGAAGGAGATAAATAGGCTGAACTGGATGGACTAAAGTCTTTATTCAGCCTTATATACTATATTACTATGTTAGAAAGCTCTGCTGGAGCTGTGAGGTTGATTTCCGGGTGGTGATTTTTAGGCTGCTTTTTAGGGGCTGTTTGGCTAGTTGCTGGGCCAGAGTGGGTTGTAAGACTGATTGCTGCAGGAGACAGCAGGTTCACCATCAGGAAAGTACCTCAAAAGGGGGACAAGTCTACACCCGCAGTATATCTTGGGGCTTAGAGGAAACATTGGTGACTTCCTTGACTTTCTGTGTATCAACAGAAGCCACCCCAGCAGTGAGCCCCAAGTTAAGCAGATACCTTGTTTTCTTGCAGTTCTTTCTAATCTAATAGTGTGCTGGGCCAGTGTATACTGATTTTTCATAGTCCCATATCAGGGCTCAAAGGAAGTGAAAGGGGATGGGATACGTGCATTTTAGGTCACTGTGGACCAGCAGTCACCCTGGCACAGTGTTGCAAGAGTTTGGGTTCTTTTGGTAGCTGACAAAATAAAGGAAAATACAGCCTCATTTTACTGCTGGTTCCTCTTGATCAGAATAGGTGTTCGGACCTTAGCAGAGTTGCAAGGAAGGGTTGTGGTCTGTAGGGACCAGGGCTAGATTACCACCATGGACACTTAAAGGAATAGTCCAGGCAAAAAAAAAAATACAATTCTGTGAAATGCTCACCTGTAGAATTGATATTATTTGTATACAGTACGTCCTGTTCCAGATATAATACTTACACTTGGGTTATCCTCTGCCAGATGGCGCTGCACTGCAGAGACATGGAAAAACAGGCTCCTCCCGGCCCTTCAAATACCCAGGGACCTCCCACAAATCCCCAGCATTGAAAAGCAGTGAAGAAGCCGGGAGAATTAAACCACCCAGAACAACTGGTAATGATAACAATGATAACAATCACCACACAGGGGATCCAGAAAAATGCAAAAAAACAGGGTGGGGTGGAGCAGGACGTACTGTATACAAAAAATATCAATTCTACAGGTGAGCATTTCACAGAATTGTATTATTCTTAGTATACAGTACGTCCTGCTCCAGATATAATACTTACACTTGGGACATCCAAAAGCAGTGTCCATAAAGTAGGGTGGGATCCCCAACAAAAAACGACAACAGCAGACAGTTTAAACCACTGTCACCTGCAGAACCATACGGCCAAGACAGCATGAGCTGAGGCCATAACATCAACATTGTAAAAACCTTGCAAAAGGTATGAGCAGAAGGCCAATGGTAGTGGCCTAGCCAACCAGTTCAACAGAAACCCGGTGCTGAAAAGCCCAAGAGGCATCAAGCACGCGTAGAAAAGGAATCAAGGCAACAAGGGGGATTCTTCCCCTTGCTGGAATAGGCCTGAGTAACAGCCTGACGTATCCGATCGCTACAATAGATTTGGCAGAAGCCAAAGGCCGAACAAGGTACCAGGAGTAACGTCCATTAAGGTAATAACCAGGACCAAGCCACCCAACTCCCGAGAGCAGACGAGATCGGGCACATTCAGGATGTAATGACCACAAGCCCCAAGGAACCTCAGTTCCCCTAAAGGACACAGTGACTCCCAAGGAAAAACTGCCAACACCTGTATAAGGAATGTAGAACCACTTCCTCAGCGTTGCTAGGAAAAAGGGGATAGCCGTGGATAACAATATCTCGAATAAATGAACATAAGACACCTCCAGATGAAGAGAGTCCGGCTTCAGGCGGAACTCCACCTTATCCTGGTGTATCTCAAGGAATGAGGGCTAGGTAGACAGAGCCGCCCGCTAACACACGCCTGACCAAGGTAACAGTCACCAGAAGGACAACCTTGAGGGTAAGTACAGCCAGACAGCATCCTGAATAGGACCAAGGGACAAATCCTGCAAGCAGACAGAATGAATTCAATTTTAATCCCAACAGGGACCATAGGATTACATGGAGGACGCACATGAGCACCCCCTGAAGGAAGTCTTAACCAAGGAAGACTAAACCAGAGACTGCTAAGGCAAGGTGGACAGAGCAGAGCCTGACCCATCGGAGAACTGAGCTGGGGAACCAACTCCAATTCATGCTGAAAACCACACTAGAACCCTGGGAACCGAGAACGCCCAACAGGTAAGAGAACTAGACTCGCCCCAATCAATGTGGGTATGCCATACCCTACAACAAATAGAAGAAGACGAGGAAGAGGCTAACTCCTAGCCTTCCCATAGTCACAAACATCGTGACAGATAAACCTGTCTCCATCAAGATGTATGTTTCAGCAGTCAGGCCGACTAGGCCAGGGACTGTAGATTGGAGTGACGTAAAGGGGCCCTGAGTGATCAAACTGGCACTCCTGGCAAAGTACAGAACTACTGACCACAGTACCATGTCTGCAACCACACTCTACTAGGTCACCTGGGGGCCACCAGAATCGCTGGTCCCCTTACCAGAGCAATCTTACGCAGAACCCTGCCTAGCAGAGGGAATGGAGAAGGACATACAGAACCGAACGTCCTGTCAAGACGGTACAAAAGGCATCCGGACCACTGACATAGGATCCTGGGACAGGGAAACAAGGCCGATAGCCTGTGAAGGTGACGGAACCCAACAGATCCACGACTGGTTGGACTCCATAGCACATCCTGTCGCAGAGGCGCTCCGCCGGAGCTAATATCACTAACATGCAGGGAGCATTGTCTCCACCCAGAAAGGGAACATAGACACTCCCTGGAAGGTCCGCCAGCTCCAGGCCCCTTCCAATGATTAATGTAGGACATCTGTCGTCAGACGGACCGAGCACCCCCAGACTGGCAAATTCAGAAGGGGAGTGGTCAAGCGAGATAGAGCCAACTGAAAGGAGCTCAATGTTTAGAAATCAACAGGCGTAAGGACCTTCTAAGGGCCCTACCACCACCAGAATCGCAGGGGGTTTCAGAAGAAACCTTCCCCTTCAACCTGAAAGGTTGGCATCCATGGTGACCGTTTCCAGGAAGGGGCAAGAAGGAACTGCCCCCAGACAGGTCCCTCGAGTTCATCCACTTTCAAGAGAAAAACCGTCATACAGGTGGGAAGGGCAACAGACCCTGCTCCAGGGGTGCTGGACCCCTGTTCTGTGTTACCAATAGAAGTGGCAGAAGGGCTCAAGGGGAACTGAGCATAAGGGACCTCTTCCGAGCAAGTTAACAACGGGCCCACCAGTTGCATCCCTGCCTGGTGTTAAGAGACCGGGACAGCAATGAGGGACTGAGCCCATGAGACCAGATTGCCCACCTAATTGCTGAGAAGGGAAGAATCTGGTTTGAACCTAATCCAGAATCATTCCTATTAATGGAGTTACCACTTTAAGGGAACAGCGAGGACTCGGGGTGATTGAACACCCATCCAAATGACTCCCAATGGACCCACCAGCCGGGTATCCAACTATCCTGACGAAGAGACAGGGAAGTGAGGAAGGGCGTCCGGGTAGACATCGTGCGGACGCCCCTTGGTCTCATCAGAGACATCACCATCGTCAGCACCTGAGTGAACACTCTGGGAGTTGAAGAGAGGTCAGATAACAAGGCCACAATTAACAGTGTTGGACTTCCAACACGAACCTGAAGAGCCTCAGAGACCTGAGGGCACAGGGATGTAAACATAAACATTGTAGAGTTCCCCAGACGGCAAGAAGCCCACTGGGCGCAAGGTGCTGATGGCTCAACTCAGAGTTTCCATGCAGAAAACTGCCTGTAATTAGAGAATTGCTGTGAATCCAGAATGGGCCAACCCGACCGATCCTTTGGGGGACTGTGGAAGGTGGTATAGCGGCCCTTGCCTCTGCCTATTACGGGCAATCTGCAAAAGACCCTCAGACCTTGCAGGCCTAGCATGGCCTGTGCCAGCAACTGAACAGCGGCAGGGACCAGGCGTACCTGGGACCTGATAAAAACTGGGGAAGGCCGTGCAGCAAACGCTATCCTGTATCTGGAGGACACAACCTCCTGAATCCACCAGAATGAGGGAGATGCCTCCTGATAAGAGCAAGGTGCTGCAGCCATCCCCTCACCCAGACGGGCGAGGGCGCCCCATCATGCTTGAGGGGGTTTGGTGGAAGATTTGGGCTTAGCCCCGCAGGAGGGGCAGGAGTCTGCATGAAAAATCCGGAAGGACACCCCTGGTTCTTGTTTAACACTAAGGTAGGGGGAGGAGGGGTGCCCCTGCCCCGAGGGGGCCGAGACGGACGTCTGCGAAGGGGTGATTTGCCCTTTTTACCGAACAGGTCTAGACGGGCCCCAAATAGGCGTTGCCCTCTAAAGGGGAGCCCAGTAAGAGGCTTTTTAGTAGCATCATCAGCACCCCACTGTCGCAGCCAGACGAATAGCCACTGCAAGGGCAGAAGTTCTTGCACACATTCTAATCGCGTCATCCAGCGCTAATAGAATAAACTTTACAAATACATCACAATTGGAGAGTGCATTAAACACCTCCCATGGAAGATCCTCGGGGTGTTGATCAAGCAATTTTTTGATGAGGGTTCTAGCGGCCACTGCAGTAATAGCTGCGGCACAGACCGGGCGCAGCGCCGTCCCAGCATAAGAAAAGGCATGGGAGGCCAGCAGCTCAATGCGCCGGTCCCTTTTCCCCTCAGGGGGAAAAGGGTATTTCCTATCTCAGTCCCCTGGAAGTTTACTGGGGCATTCCCATTCCTTGAGCACAAGAGCATGGAAATGAGCCTGCTCTAGAAATTCCAAACGTGCAGTCGCAGTATGGAAACGCTCTCCTCTAGGCTTGGGGACCTGACCGGGGGGGAGAGATAGACAGTGCCTTAAAGACCTTAATCAACAAGTCGTCAGTGTCACACTGGCCCCAGTATTCAGGGCCAGAATCGTCATGACTCCTCGGCCTCTCATCAGATGAGCCTGAGTCAGAGAACAACTCCCCCTCATCAGAAGGTGTATAGTCACATGGAGTAGCAAACCCCTCAGTTCTCATAGAACATACAGAAACATGAGGCGACGGGTGCCGCTTTCTACCAGGGCCCATTCGCTCTGACAACCTAGCAATAATCTGTTCAGTCATAGGCCGTCTGGAAGGCTCAGCAGGCTGCAATTCCCCACTTGTAGGCGACTCAGCAGGAGAGAGATTTAAGCCTGGGGAGATCGGTGAATTGAAGCTAGGTGTAGCCACTGGCCGACCAGATTGCAGGGCCAGGGCTTGCTCGGCACAGGGTACGCAGACCCGTCCACACGCTATACACTGCCGGTCTTGTCCCAGAGGGACCCCGGTCACATAATTCTGAGATGCCTCCATATGGTGATTAATCAAGGCACAATATGCCAGTAGGGATTTACACTATAAGTAACCCTGGATGCCCCAAAGACCTGCTAGGGAAGTGGGAGAATATTACAAGGCCCCCTATAATTTTACACCGGGCCGGGAGAAGCCAATGGTGTTCACCAGTCTAAAAGACATAATGGGAATAAAGGGTGTCAGAACCATGCGCAGTAATGAAGGATCATGAAAATCGCCCGCGAGGGCACTTACAAACCAAGGGAGGAGGAGGACCTCTACCACGCGTGCGTGCGACCAGCATCAAAATGGCGCCAAGCGAACCTCGAAGGGCGGGCCAGAGCGGGCTGTGACGTGGAGCGCGCCAACCAGGTCCCCGCCCCCCGAAGAGCGCAAAGCTCTGAGATAGTTACAAAGTTGTCATGAGGAGCGAAGTGTATGGCACACTTAGAAAAAAATGACTTGCCAATGAAGACACCGCAGCGTCTGAGGCGACGCCGCCCCCCCAGCGCAGCACATCCAGAAAAGGAAAAGGTGTGCGCGCGGCAGCGACAAATACACAGTAAAGAGCAAACAGCGCGGCTCTGACACCAGGAATACCAGTCCGGGGCAAGACTAAGGCCATAACGTGTAAACATACACTAAGACCACCACACACACTCCCCCCCCCTTTCTTTCCCCCTGGGCTACGGGGGGAACGAGGGAGGATGG
This sequence comes from Gastrophryne carolinensis, assembly GCA_027917425.1. Taxonomy (NCBI): domain Eukaryota; kingdom Metazoa; phylum Chordata; class Amphibia; order Anura; family Microhylidae; genus Gastrophryne; species Gastrophryne carolinensis. The sequence goes on along the minus strand of CM051238.1, from coordinate 238,114,724 downwards.
CGACCCTTTGTACAGGGCCCACCGCTACACGGGGCATGGGGCAATAGTGCGGGAGGGGCATCCCCTAGAGGCTCACCATCAGCCTAAACCGCCTACCCTTTGGTGGGGGACTGCGGTGGAGCATGGCTCCGTTAAGCACACATGGTGCTGCCTACCTTCACCCGACCAGCGCAGCCCAGGCTGGGAGGCACACCACAGGGAGGACGGGTGGGAATAGTCCAACAGGGCCACAGCCTTTGGTAGCCCCGCTCACCTGCGAGAGAGTGATCATCATCATGTCAGCACTTCAGAGAAATCTGGGGATTTGTGGGAGGTCCCTGGGTATTTGAAGGGCCAGGAGGAGCCTGTTTTTCCATGTCTCTGCAGTGCAGCGTCATCTGGCGGAGGATAACCCAAGTGTAAGTATTATATCTGGAGCAGGACGTACTGTATACTAAGAATAAAAGCTCTGCAACATGCAGGCCCACAATACCGTTCAGAGGTGACCATCACCATGGTGACTCTTCTCACAGTCCAGTTGCCTAGTGTGATTCTCCAATTGTCATCCTCTCCCCCCCAGTCCAATTTCCCAGTGTGATCCTCCTCTCCCCACAGTCCAGTCTCTCAGTTTGATCCTCCCCGCCTCACTTCCCCAGCGTGAGCTTCCTCCTCCCAGTCTAGCTCACCAGTTTAAACCTCTTTTGCCCCAGCCTCCAGTTACTTGCATCCAACCCCTACTTAAGTTACCTCATTCACCCCCCGGCTTCACTTTTATGAGGGGCCCCATAACAAAAACTGCTCTGTGCCATGTAAACACCTAATCAGATAAGTTTTCCTTGCAGAGCTCCAGCAGAGATCCTGTAAACATGTGCACACTACAGCCGATTGGCAGTCAGGTCTTGTGGTTTTGGGGGGATTAGCATGTCAGTCTGACTGTATCACTTCAGGCACGGCCCAGAAATAGCTATTTATCTCACCTAAGTTTCATTTAAAGCAGACTTAAACCTACCCACCATTTAACTTTACCTGAATCTAACAAGAACACAAGCTAGACTCTTTGTTTGATAGATACATCACAATGAGGCATTTCTATTTATTAAAAGATGACAGAAATTAATAACTGGCTACCCACAGCCCTATCCAAAGACATCTCCATATATCTAGAAGGAGCCTGATAAAATTTTATCCCTGAGAGGGTGAAATCAGTGCCTATCCTATGGCTGCCTCCCTGAGCTTGTGTTAATGGCTGGAGTTTCTGTTTGCGGGATCTTTGTACTGTATATTTAACAGATGGCCACTAAATTAATATTTGTTCTACAACTTGGCTTAACACAGCCCAGTCGCTCCTGTCTACTGTAAATCTTGTAATCCCCGTCTATTTTTCCCACATATAAAATATATGAAAAACAGCAATAACAGTCCACAAACTACACCTACTTTATCCTATAAATATTCATCCCTGCAAACTGTGACAGAGTATCCTCACTATTTATACACAACAAATAGAATACAATGGATACTGAGGAAAGTATTATGACATGCAACCTGGCCAATGATATATAACAGATGTACTTTCATTTCAAAACATGTATACAGGAAGGGAGTAATAATTGTCAAACTGACTGAAAGCAGGAGACCAGAGGCTGACACATATCTAAATCTCCAAGTGCACTATGTTTAACTTAAAGGGTCTGTCCAGACATGAAATAAAAATGAGTCATACTCACCTTTTGTCCCCTGCAGCACTTATTTCCTGTTCCCTCTATTTGGGTGATTTGAATGGACCGGCTGGAATCAATAAAGTGAGTGTGGCCAGTCACTGTGACGGACATTGGTCCCCTTAACCTGACTGGTGAGTGGTGGATTGCCATAGGTACTCAGGGACAAAAGGTGAGTAAAAATACCATTTTGTGATTACTCACCTGTAAAATGGTTATTACAAGTATGTCACACACCCCGCTTCCAAATATTCATGACACTTGGGTAACTGTCCTGTAGAGGGCGATCTTGCAGAGATGACATGAAAAAAAGGAACCCCTCCCGGTCCATAAATACCTGGGACCTCCCACCATTCCCCAGTATAAGACAGTAGTAAAGGGACCAGGAAGAGCCAAATGTAAACAGCAAAGAAAAAGGTTCACCATATAAAGGATCCCAGAAAACCAAAAAAGGGGCAGGATGAAGCGGGGTGTGACATACTTGTAATAACCATTTTACAGGTGAGTAATCACAAAATGGTATTATTCCCAGCTGGCTTAGCAGCGGGCTTGGGTTTGGAACTCCAATTGTGACCTGCACGGGCAAGACCTCTGCCTCTACTCCAGGAATCACCTCTGAGGATAAAGAAGGCCAAAACTCTGCCAGTTCTGGCACCACGAAAGGAAGGGTTAAAGGAGGCCGCCCCCTGAAAAGGACGACGTTGCCTCTTACGCTGAGGCAACTTCCCTCCTTTCGTGACAGAATCTAATCTTTCTCCAAAGAGCCGCAATCCCACAAAGGGAAGTGCTGTAAGTGACTTTTGGCCACAAAATCAGCCGCCCACTGGCGCAACCATACCGACCGCCGAATAGCTACAAGCAAGGCCGAGGTTCTACCACACATGACCATGGTGTCATCCAAGGCGGCAAGCACAAAGGACATGAACAATTCACACCGCTTAAGGGCGGCGAACTCATCACTAGCCGGGTCAAGCCTGGAGGTACTCAACAGATCTCTAACCACAGACCTGATAGCCACTGCCATAAGCAAGCCATCTGATCAATGCGTTTGTCCTCACCATCGTTGAGAGTGGTGGAGCCAGGAGAATGCAAAATAGAAGTATTGGACAACCCGAGCATCGGGGCATCCACCTCGGGAGGGGACGACCATCCTTTGACCACGTCCACCGGAAAGGGATACTTTTTATCCCAACTTTGAGGAATACCTGGAAGCCGAGTAGGCTTCTCCCATTCCTTAAGAATAATGCCATCAAAATGCTTTTGATTTGGGAACTCCAGGCGCGGCTTAGAAGTCCCAAAGAATTCCCCTTTTTGAGAAGCGGCCTCCTCAGGAGGAGAAATTGCCAGAACCTCAAAAAGGTGAGCCAAGACCTTCGGGGTATCCACAGCATCCCCCTGCCCTTGCTCAGTATCAGCACCAACAAACTGCTGATTGTCAGAGCCCTCAGAATCCTCAAATAATTCCCCCTCTTCTAGCGGGGAATAATCAGACCAGTCAAGAAAATCATAATCATCAAACTCAAAGGCCGGCTGGAGACAAATGCTTTCGCATAGCCGAGGCCTTTCTGGCAACAGAGCCAGAAATACATTTCTCAATATTTGCCAGTCTGGCACACACATCAGATTGCGACTCCCCACCTGTGACAACATCACTAGGGGTACGGATAAGGCAGGGTGGGGAAGGAGATGAGGCCCGGGACCCCGGACCCAGACGCCTGGGCCCCCGACTGCTGCGTTATGGCCCGCTGAGCACAAGGTATGCAAACAAGCACATTATCTCCCGCAAGGGATGCCCCACAACCCACACACTGCCGGGGTTGCCCCGAGGGGAGCCCAAGCCCGGTATCCTGAGAAGCCTCCATATGGTGATTTTAATGTAGTCGCAATGACCAGAGGGATTTACGCTATTAAGCTACTCGGGATGCCCCTTCAGGTCCCAAGTGGGAGGATTTTTTTTTTTTTAATTCTTTGGGGACCCTAAATTAATCTCTAAGGGACCCTAGGACCGGGAGAACCCCCTTTTTAAACATCAAAAGAAGGGATCCCACCTGGAAGACATGAGAACAGACATAAGTGTCAACATGCATATCACTCACCATATAAGACAGATAAAATGGTGAAACAAATAAAATGTACTTACAGCAGCAAAGCGGCGACCGTCAACCCTCACAGCAGCGAGGGAATGAGAGGGAGCAGCAGAGCAGGCAGCGAGGCCGGAAGAAGAGGCCCCGCCCCCTCCCTCACGCAGCCAGCAGAGAGCTTCAGAGAAGCCGACCTCGAGGGGGGGGCGGGCCGCGACAAGCACGCCGAGCGCCCGGCTGCGCCCCCTCCTTAACTGCACCTGTTGAAAGTGAAACCGGCTGCAAAAACACACACACACACACCATCCAAACATCTTTTCCCCCAAATAAAGCAAAACAACCCACGGGAGAAAAGCCCCCCCCCCAAGAGGCACAGATGGACACGGTAGGGGGGAGAACCCACACCAATAGGTGAAAGGGTAAGAGGGACGGGGCATCCCAAACCGGGATCACCAACCCGGACACCGCCTACCCCTTTGTATGGGGTCTCATGGGGGAGCAAGCTCCCATATACACCATAAGGTGCAGCCTACCATCGCCTGGACCTTCAGCCTAGGCTGGGAGGCATACTGATATAGTTTAAATTAAAAAAGGTTCAGGCAGCAATAGAAACAAAAGGCCGGGGGGTTACCCCGACTACCTGCAAGGAGGAGACAACCATCTTCTGACTTGCTCGCCGACTGCAGAGACGAAAGACTGGGGAATGGTGGGAGGTCCCAGGTATTTATGGACCGGGAGGGGTTCCTTTTTTTCATGTAATCTCTGCAAGATCGCCCTCTACAGGACAGTTACCCAAGTGTCATGAATATTCGGAAGCGGGGTGTGTGACATACTGGGAATAGGTTTTTATTATTGCCTGAACAGTCTCTGTAGTTCTGTATTTCATGTTATATTTACCATTTGATCCTGATTATTATTTAAAATTACTATCACGAAAAAAAATCCATATAAATATGCTGGATGGTGGGAAGAGACTTATACCCCCGACATCGAGAAATATCCAGCCAGGCTTGTTTATTTTATTTTAATGGATGGAAGAGGAAATCGTGGTGACATACTCTGTCACCCCTCATAGACTAAACCTGTCACCCCTGGATTTTGTTCCTACTATGTGAGAATAAACCATAAGCTTGGCAAGAGTTTATTCAGTTCGGGTGTATAAGTGACCCCTCCTCTCATTATCCAGCGTGTTTATATGGATTTTTAATATTACACAATTTTGTGATAGTACACTTTTAAGCTGTATACCTGATAATGGTGAAGTGGCATGGCCTGGTCAAGGGGCATCCCAGCCACATATTGCATGGGTATTTGGTTGCGGGCACACTGGAAGAACACAATTAGTAGAAAGAAAGTCAGCACTACCTTAATAAATGTAAGCCATGACACATTCTGATGGAGGATCCCGGACACCGGCTGAGAGTGCTCCACTCCAAATCCAGTATTTGAAAAAATTGCAAGTTTAAAATTCATTCAAAATGCCTTATTCTTGAATATTCTTAAAACGCTGTGGTAAACAGGCAGATCTCATTAAATTAATTTCCTGTGGGTCATGACATAAAAAATACATAAGCAAATACCTGTTAAATAGTGTGCTGGTTAGCAAATCTGTCAGCTAATGAATTACAACTCGCTGGTTTGTGAGTTGTAACGTACCCTGCAGCTTCCAGGCCCAGGCTATTGTGACATCCTCAGAGGTGCTGTGTGACAAGTATCTGCTGCGCACACACTCAGGCCAGGCAAAAAGATGATGACATCCGCCCACACACACACGTGAAGTCCGGAACCACGCCCACCTCCAATGCTCCATTTAAAAGCAGTCTAGTGTAGAGACCATGCACGCGCCACTGCCCAATGTCACGTGGCCTGGATACTATAGGACTGAGGTCAGGTGACACCAGTCACATAACCATGGTGATACACACACAGTGGCTTCCACCACCGTCACTATCAATCAGCTCAGGCAGGTGAGCTGAAAATGGGCCAAAGAGAGAATTATATTGGATTTTCAAGATGGATACACATATCCCCAAGTGCATGAATTGCCGTTGACATGTGGACCTATGTACAATATGGTTTAGCTTTAGTAAGATCCCCTATATTTAAAGGAGCACTATCATGAAATTGTGTAAAATTAAAAATACATATAAACACGTTGGCTATTGAGAGGAGGGGTCGCTTATACTCCTGAACTCAATAAAACTCCTACCAAGCTTGTGGTTTGTTCTCTCGTGGTAGGGATTTTTATTATTGGCCCATTTTTTGGTGATAGTGCTGCTTTAAGTATCACTGTGTAATGTATTGACTTCTCCTGCAGCTAAAGGCTAAAACCTTATTGTGATGCCCTTCTTGTCTTGGCTAATTGATGGTGACGGTGGTGGGAGTTGCTGTGTGTGCATCACCATGATTACGTGTCTGGTGTCTCAGGCTATTTTCCCTGCCTTCGGTATATAGAACTGAGGTCACCTGACGTCAGTCATATAGTATCCTGGGAGCCCGACATTGGGTGGTGGTCCATGACGTGTGGCTGCAATGGCGTGTGCATGGTCTCACACTACACAAGGATGCCTCAGAATGGACTGTCGTCCTCTTTCTGCCTGGCCTGAGTGTGTGCAGTCCATACTTGTCACACAGCACCTCCAAAGGCTTCACGATGGCCCGGGGCCGGAAGATGCGGGGTAAGTTAAAGCCTGCGAGTTGTAATTCATTAGATGGCAGGTGTGTACTGCCCAATATAATTTTCTAATTTCCCGTGGGAAACCAGTCTCCCAGCACACTATTTAACAGGTATTTCATTATGTATTTTTTATGTCATGGTCCGAAACATGTAGACTTTTCCAGGGATAATTATTTCATGAGATCTGCCTGTTTACCACATTAGTTTTAAGAATAAAGCATTTTGGATGAATTTTAAACTTTTTCTTTGGTTGGCAATCTTTTCAAACGCTGAGCAAACATCTTGCTCTGGTCAGGAAAACTGCTTCACTTACCGTATTTTTCACCCTATAAGACGCACTTATTTTCCCACAAACGTGGGGGAAAAATGTCCGTGTGCCTTATCGGGCGAATGTGTAAAAAAAACAAAAACTCACCAGTTTCCAGCGCAGGTCAGGGCAGCGGGTGGGCGTGCAGGCCATCAAGCGTCCGGGCAGAAGAGCCTGAAGCAGCCCTGGATGTGCAGCCGGGGATGAGACGGGGAGCGGCGCTGCCCACGTGCGCCATCGGCCTCCGCGCTGGAGGCACTGAAGTGGAGGAGCGGCCAGGAGGCATGAGAGGCCCTTCATCCAGCACAGGGGGGTGGGGCAGGTGTCCAGCCGCCCCCCTGGAGCCAGCAGCCGTCCAGCGTCCGGTCGACTGGTGCAGAAGAACCCGAAGCTGCAGCCCTGGACGTGGAGCCAGAGGTGAGCCGGGGAGCGTCACTGCCCACGTGCGCAGCTGACTTCCGCATCGGCGGCACTGCAATGGAGGAGCGGCAGGGCAGAGAACCACGGAGCGGGGAGGCCCCCCCCGACAGGCCAGCTGCAGAGGCGACGGCGGGAAAGGATCTCCAGCTCCCGCAGCAGAAAAGTGCGGTGCGGCGGGAGTCGGACTGGGGACCCGGGAATGAGGAGAAGCCGCTGCTTCTTACTGGTCATCTCTGTTAATAGGGTGGGCGTGGCCTGCGCTGACGCTGATGCTAATGGGGGGAGGAGGATGCCACACAGCCTATACTAATGGGGGGAGGGGGATGCCACACAGCCTTTGCTAATGGAGGGAGGGGGATGCCACACAGCCTATGCTAATGGTGGGAGGGGGATGCCACACAGCCTATGCTAATGGGAGGAGGGGGATGCCACACAGCCTATGCTAATGGGGGGAGGGGGATGCCACACAGCCTATACTAATGGGGGGAGGGGGATGCCACACAGCCTATACTAATGGGGGGAGGGGGATGCCACACAGCCAATACTAATGGGGGGAGGGGGATGCCACACAGCCTATACTAATGGGGGGAGGGGGGATGCCACACTGCCTATATGGGAATGGGAGGGGGGATGCCACACTGGGTATATGGGGAATGGGAGGGGAAGAATGCCACACTGCCTATATGGGGAATGGGAGGGGGGAATGCCACACTGCCTATATGGGGAATGGGATGGGGGCATGCTACACTGTCTATGGAATAGGGGCATTCCACACGGCCTATGGAAATGGGATAGGGGGAATGCCACACTGTCTGTAATGGTGCGTTTTTGGTTTAAAATATTTTTTTTGTTATTTTCCTCCCCCAAATCCTAGGTGCGTCCCTGTGCAGGCAAACAACTTCCTACCACCTTATATCCCATAAGCTTCCCAAAATCTCATATTATATCTAAATTGCTTAATTTGCTTCAGTCACATACACACTCTGCTCTGGTCAGAGACAGCAGTGGGACAAGGGATAGAGTGGCTAATTTTGTGTAGTCCTGAAGAAATGAAACTGGAAGGAGGGCAAACTTTGGAGCCTGCTACAGCTTCATCCTGGTGCTGCAGGAAATGGAGGAGAGGCACATAGGACAGGTATCAGGTACGCTGCTTGCTGGCTTATTATTGCCATTGGGTTTACAGTCTCTTTATCTATATGTATTGCCTTTTCTCCCCCGATTACTAAGCAGATGGTGTGCTTCTTGAAATATGGCAGGTGTAGGGCGTCCTATAGCCTTTAATATTTATTGCACTATATCATTATATTGGGTAAACAATATATGCAGTATGGGAAAGCCCAGGATACCCTGAGTGAACAATGTGCATATGTATTTTTAGGACTGTCTACTATGCCTGTATGTTTTTAAATATGTCAATAAATGACTGAATGAATATATTTTTCTACCTTACATGATATAGTAACCAATTGGTTACAAGCATAGTTTGTCTGGAGGATGTAATGGGGAACCTCTTAGAAAATTAATCTTGGGTTAGAAGCTCTACGCTGGCTCAGCATACAGATGAGCAGTTATTGTTATATTAATCATTGATGCTTTTCTAATAATTGTTTACAGGAACATTTATTGATATAATATAATCAATTTTGCACTTTTTGTAAGCATATATATATTATTGTATTTTGCATAGTGTATACGTGTATTTCTTTTCTTTTAACTGTTTTCTATATAAATCTGCATACGATTTTTAGACCAACCGGAGTACTTTCAATTCTGAACAAAATTATCTAGCTTAATTTAAAATGACCCTAACAACCTAATCAGATCCAAAACAAATCTTGGAAATTTTGATTATTACTAGCCTTATGGAATAATAACAAACCCTGCATGTACCAGGATATCTGAATATCCTGTAGCCTTGACATTTAATCTTTTAACTAGAGCTGCAATTGAAACCATAGAGTAATAGTAAATAAGGAAATTATTATTAAGGAGATAAAAGAGACCTTCCCTGGCAACCCACATCCTTTTACAAGCCCCACAGTAGAGAAATACATTTGCTTTCCTTGCGCTGCTGTCCTGACAAGGGTTGCCGTGTTACACAGTGCTGTGCCGCACACCTCTGATTGGACGCATGCAGACATGTTCCTGTCCCCTGTCAAAAGGTAAGTATCTCACCACTATGGGGCTTGTGGGAAGACTTATATTGGGATTCCTGCAGAGTAGGACATATTTATTAGGCAGATTGTAGGTCTGCTTTAAATGTCACAATTGCAAATGAATGAAATCACAGATCAATAACAGAACAGCCAGGCAGTTGTAGAGCACATGTGTGCTGCATGGTTAACTTTCCCTAATGACCCTCCAAAAGCTTCTCCTGCTGCTAAGTAAATCTTGCCAGGAAATCCAGACTAAATTGATGAGCACTGATTAGCTGGGAGGGGAAGAGCCCTCTAGCCATAAGTGATCATGAAGCTTGTGGTGATTAAGAGGCTGTGTACAGAGGTGTCTTATATGTATGTCTAGCCTAACTCTGTAAGCTGCTCTTATGATAAACCTATATAGAGAGCCGTATAGATCTACCCTTACTAAGCAGGAGGTTTTCCTATTGTGCGATCTGACTGCTGAGCCCGCAGCCAATAATTTCTTCTGAGAGGCCCACTGACAATTTCTCTGCTCCTGGCAATTGTTTTAAGAAATCCGGTGCGTTCAAATGTCATAGTCTTTTAGCAGCATAAATATGAACAAGATTAACTTGGTGCATTGGAATCATAAATATTCATGCTATCCAGGAATACATTCCTATAAGCAGGAAGGGAACAGAAAGGAAAACCATAGACATTTCAGAAAATTATATATTTAAAATAGGCAGCAGTAACTTATTTGATCTTCACTTTAAGCATACATTTACTGAATAGTTTCAGTATCAGTATTTTTATACTGTTATGGTAATAGTATTCTTTTAAAGGAAAATGCAGGTAACATGCTGTATGTACACGTATATCACAGGCTACCATTTGTTTTTCAAAAGGCGCTCTTTGGTCAAACTGCAACTACTTTTTAAAACACACAGATATGATTGAGTAACATCAGTAGTGCAGAGCATCTTGTGTTGCAGTTATTTTTATGCTGATGAACAAGGTAAACAGTAGAGAACAAGATAGATGCAAAAACTACACACCAATAACTAGATACAGTGGCAGTGAGATAGCTTCCTTTATAATCCAAAGCCGAAGAGCTGAAGATGAGAGATAGAGTTACATAAAGCAGCCTGGGATTTTACAGGCCTTCAGGCCGGCCCATTATGCCTTGCGTTATCCCTGGCGAGTCACCACAATGTGATTCCCAGACGATCAACAAGTGCATTTTATAGCATTGCAGGTAGCCTTGCAGAGGCCGATCATGGGCAGAAGTGGATATGGCTACTCCTAAACTGATGGTATTGAAGTGTTCATATTGTAGGGTCAAAAAAAAAATGGGGATAGCCCCAAAACCTCCCCACAACCACACCAAAAACACTTCCGCACCACCATATAAATACAAAAACTATACAAAGTGTATTGTTTCATTTGGCCCAGTACGAAGGACACAATTAAAAACATGTTAAAATATATAAAAAAAAAACATATAACGCATGACTCAGGACTATTTCCATTTTTTCTTTGACATTTGGTATTGTCCCACCACATTACCGCACACCTGCATATATATTGGTGTGATTTTTTTCTGGTGCAGTGACACAAATTATCTGTACAGATATTCATATTGTAGGGATAAGTCATTTGGAAGAAATGGGTATGCCCCCTACATCCATTTTACGCACTGGGAGCACAATATGGCCTGGGGTTCCTTCCTGCAGGGAGGTACAATAGGGCATTGGGGTACACAATGGTTGGATGGGGTGTTAGGACCAGCAGCCCAGCTGTCCTTAAAGAAGTGTGGCCCAGTGGCAATTCTACCGGGTCTGTCTATAGTCAATACACTTCTGACAACATGAACCAGTTGTTAAAGGGACGCTATAGTCAATTCATCACTTTCTCATTCATGTGCTTGGCAGCCAATCATCTGACCACAGCAACCATTTAGATTTAATGTGCAAGCCCACTCAGCAAACCCAGTTGGTTAATGACAGCCGTGTGATTGGCAGCTATACAGTAACTGAGGAAGTAGGCTGATTTGACTGTAGTACTGCTTTAACAGCTGAAACCAGATTATAGGTTCGTTTGAAGAGAGTTTTTGATGCTTGGAGAGTCACCTTAAAGCGTCCCTAAACTTAAAAAACCTTACTGGAAGCCTGAAATGTTTGCAGAATACTCAAATTATAAATCAACAGGGATCACTGGGTGACTATGCAGCTGCATGACACTACCCGCTAACTCCTGTATGGTAAACCTTATTAGCTGGCAGAGGTCATGTGGGCAATGGGATAAGGTGAGGATTATGACTTTTTTGTGGGTGTTTTATGGGTCTTCCAGCAGACAGCCTCCCAGGTCAGAATGCCTAGAAGGAACTTTGACTTAAAGCAGACCAACAGCCAAAAATGACTTAAACCAGACCAAGACAGCAAACAGGGCTCATATGCATCCCTCCCCAGGTCAATTTAAATTGCTGAACATAAAAATTAATTTACCTTTTTATAACTCCTGCTGGGGTCAATTTTAAAAACAAGATGGAGGCTCATGCATTTGCAGGCCACCTGAAAACAGAAAGTGCTGATGGGGTTCCTGTATAAGTCAGGGACCTCCCACAAATTCCCCAGTATTGACAAGCGGTTAACAAGAGCCGGGAGAACAATAATAACCAGATATCAAAAATGAACAATCACCATACAGAGGTAACCAGAATAATGATAACAAGGGTGGGATGGAACAGGACTTGCTGTATACGTATAATACCAATTCTACAGGTGAGTAATCACAGAATTGTATTATTGTAAGTATACAGCACGTCCTGTTCCAGAATATTCCTTACACTTGGGACATCCAATAGCAGTGTCCGTAAGGTAGGGTGGGATCCCCAAAAAGTAACAGCGAACAGTTTAAACCACTGCCGCTTGCAGAACTTTGCGGCCAAAAGCAGCATCAGCTGAGGCCCGAACATCAACCTTGTAAAAATAAAATAAAAGTATGAACAGAAGACCAAGTAGCGGCCTTGCAAACTTGTTCAACAGAAGGTTGGTGCTGAAAAGCCCAAGATGCACGAGTAGAATGAAGCAGTAAGGCAGAAGGGTGGCTCCTTCCCCTTAGCAGAATAGGCCTGTACCACAGCCTGGCGAATCCACTTGCTAATAGTGGACTTAGCCGGAGCCAGACCCTTAGGACCAGACGGGAGAACAAAAAGAGCATCAGTCTTCCTGAAGAATTCAGTAGCCACCAAATAGAACTTCAGAGTCCTGACCACATCCAGGGAGTGTAAAACCCGCTCCTTAGTGTTACAAGCATTAGGGCATAGAGAAAGCAAAACAATGTCCTGATTGAGATGAAAGGCAGACACAACCTTAGGCAGCAAAGGCTCAAAGGGAGACCCCTGCAAGGTAGATAAGACCAGGTTCAAATCCCATACTGGTAACATAGGCTTACGTGGAGAACGCACGTGAGTAACCCCCTGGAAGAAGGTCTTGACCAGACGATGGTGAGCAAAGGATCTTTGGAAGAAAATGGCTAAAGCAGAAACATGACCTTTGAGGGTACTAAGTTGAATACCCAAATCCAAACCATGTTGCAGGAATTCCAGAATCCTAGGGAAAGAAAACACCCTACAGGGAAGCAACTTAGACTCACACCAGGCAATGTAAGCATGCCAAACCCTATAGTAGATGGATGACGAGGACTTCTTCCTAGCCCGAATCATGGTATTAACAACAGAGGCAGGCAACCCATTTTCCATCAAGATGGAGGTTTCAGCAGCCAAGGCCGTTAAAGCCAGCATTTGTAAATTGGGATGGTGAAGCTTGTGATTGTGACGGGACACAAACAGATCCACATCTGGCTGACCCCAGCGGTGGCACAGGGAGCAAAACACCCTGCTGCTGAGGGACCATTCTCCCAGACAAGAGGTCTCCCTGCTGAGGGAGTTTGCCTCCAGATTCTCCACCCCTGGTATGTACACAGCTGAGATGCAGGGAACATTCTCCTCCACCCAAGACAGGTGTGGAGTCAATTGGGCGAGAACCAACCTTATCGCCCTCAATTCCAGAATGTTGATAGGGGTGTGGGCCTCCTGAGGGCCCCACTGACCCTGGAATTTCAGGGATTTCCAGAAGCCCCCCAACCTGTCAGACTGGCATCTGTGGTGACTGTCTCCCAGCACGGGGCCAGAAAGGATCTGCCCACCAACAGGTTTCTTGAGTTCAGCCACCACGAAAGAGACCGTTTGGCCAGAGGGGACAGAACCAACACCTGATCCAGGGACCGAGGGTCCCGATCCCAAACTGACAAGAGGTGAAGTTGAAGAGGTCTCATGTGAAACTGAGCGTATGGAACCGCCTCGAAGCAAGACACCTTCAGGCCCACCAGCTGCATCCCCTGCCGGATGGAGGGATGAGGGCAAGACATAAGGAACCTGGCTTGGGCCTGAAGACTCTCCACCTTCTGCTGAGGGAGAAAAATCTTGACCTGAGATGTATCCAGAGTCATGCCCAGAAAGGACCTCACCATTGACGGTGACAGGAAAGACTTGGGGTGGTTGATCACCCAGCCGAAGGACTCCAGTGTGGACACCACCAGCTGAGTATCCAACTGGGCCTGCTGGAGAGATTGAGACATGATGAGAATGTCGTCTAAGTAAGGAAGGATGCGAATGCCCTGAGATCTCAGCAGAGCCAGTACTCCCGCCAGCACCTTGGTGAATACCCTGGGAGCCGAGGTGATACCGAAAGGCAAGGCCACAAATTGGTAGTGCTGGTCCTCCAGAGCAAACCTGAGGAATCTCTGATGACCTTGAAAGATTGGTTCATGAAGGTAAGCGTCCTCATGAAGTCCCCTGGGCGTAGTGAATTGACAGCTGAGCGCAGAGTCTCCATGAGAAAGTGTTTGAATCTGACAAATTTGTTTAGGCACTTTAAATCCAGGATAGGTCTGATGGACCCGTCTTTTTTGGGAACAGTGAAAAGATTGGAATAATAGGCTTTGCCCCTTTCCCTCAAGGGCACCTGGCAGATGATCCCCAAGTCCAGAAGGTTTTGGACAGCAAGGCACAGACCCCGAGCTGACAGGGGTTTCTGAACCATCCGAGATTTGATGAATCTTGGGGGCGGCCAGGCTGCAAACTCTATCTTGTAACCGGAGGACACTACCTCCTGAAAACCACCAATCTGAGACGTGAAGCCTCCAATTGTCAGCAAAGAGCCGAAGCCGTCCCCCCACCTGGATGGGTGAGGGCGCCCCTTCATGCCTGAGGGGGCTTGGGTGAGGATTTTGGCTTAGGACCCCAGGACAGGCCAGGACGGCCACGTCCCCTGCCCCTTCCCCAGTGATCTCCTCGGGCCCCAGTAAAGGAGACTCCCCGCCAGGTCTGGAACCACAGAAGGATGGGAGAAGGGCACCCATCCCCCGAAAGGACCGGGACGGCCTCCTACGTTGAGGTAACCTACCGCCCCTGGCAAACAAATCAAAGCGTTCACCAAAAAGTCGCAGGCCCTTGAAAGGGAAATCAGGGAGGGTTGGGGAGCCTTGCCCTACCCAATGACACATGCTGTATGGTTCTGATCTACATTCAGGGCTGGATTATGAGGAGGGTGCAGGCAAAGGGGGCCTCCACCAACCTTTGGGTTACAGTCTGGTCCAGGAGATGCTTTAGTCTTGCCGGGCTGGCAACAAAGCTATTGGTGGCAGTGGGGAGCTCCCAAGTCTGGGCAAGCCTTTTTTTGTTTTTGCAAACCTGCAGCCAAAGCCACCACAGGGCAGGATGGAGAGTCTAGAGCAGCAAAGCCACCATCAGCAACGCTACAGTGATGGGTGCGTGCAGAGCTGTCAATCAGCGGCCGCTCACTGCACATAAGCCACCAAACACAGCCACTGGTAGCTCAATGCAGGGAACTGTTTTCTGCTGAACCAGCTGGGCGACTACAAGCCCCCCATCCAGAATGGCAAAGCAGGAGTTCCCAAGCAGCACTCACCCACACAAGGGACTCGTTCTGACATTCCAGTAAGCAGACAGGTGCCAGACAACCAACAATCAGTTACTTGGCTGGATTATTATTTTAAAGGAAAAAATAGTGAATCTGGGGCCATCACCACACTTGATCTGGCCCTGCTTACACTGGCAGTGGCATGAGGTTACAGGAAGCATTATTATGAGAACACTTCCCTACCCTATAAAAAAAATGACCTGAGCGCATTCTTAAAAGTACCGCTATCATAGCGAGTTAAAAGCTCCCGGGAATATCTAGCTTCATTAACACTAAGCATAACACTTTACCTGTACGCCAACAGCAATTAAGGGATAAAAGCAAGCTGATCACAGGCTTCTGCTTATAACAGTTGTTTGTGTGAAAACATGGGCTCTCCAAGGAGTGCTTCTATGTGATCTTCTCAGGTCAGCTATCTTTGCCTGCATGGTAATTATAAAAACACATCTCACTCTATATCTGCATGTTTACTGTCAAGTGACATTTGTTTAAAGGCAGCTTGGAAAATGGAGCATTAACATGTTACACAACAGCATGCTGTGTCGCCAAGGAGGACACATTAAAATGCAGAACACTAGAGGATAAGTCAATTTCTCCTAACATGTCGGCCAAAATAAGAAATTAGGTTTCTTAATATGAACAAGAGCTTTCATTTGCAAATACTAATTTAATTTTGAGCTGTTAAGCAAAATGTGGTCATCCATGGCTGACTTTCACTAGCTGCACAAACAATTCAAGAACCACCAGGGACTATGGTCCCAGGAACTGTGTGTTGCACAACCAGCACTATATGGTGCAAAGGCTAAGTGCTCAGAAACCACAAGCTGCCATCTGCTCATCCTACTGCTGTGCCGTGTAGCTATAGGTCATGGCTCTCACATTTACACAGCACCCTGTTCAGCCATCATTCTAGCTAGTTTGGTTTGAAATAGTAGGGAATGGGTGAAGCTACTGTTATGGCCTTTTGTCATCTGACAGCTTACTTCCGGTTTGGCTACTAAAAACAAAAAAGACAATTCTGTGAGTACTCACCTGTAGAATTGCTTTTGCCATGCATGGCACGGCCTGCTTCACTAAGTCATTACATCTGGGTATTCCACCACAAGGTGGCGCAGTGCACTGCAGAAGAGTTGTGGCTCCTCCCGGTACCATATAAAAACGGAATCACCATAGACTTATCCAGTGTTGACAAGCAGTTATTCAAGAAACCAGGAGATAATAAAAGTAAAAAAGGTAACCAGAAAAACCCCAACTAACTTGGAACAATCACCATACAGAGGCAACCAAGAACAACGATAACAAGGGTGGGGTGAAGCAGGCCGTGCCATGGATGGCAAAAGCAATTCTACAGGTGAGTACTCACAGAATTGTATCTTTCCCATTGCATGGCACGGCCTGCTTCATGAAGTCATTACATCTGGGACATTCAAAAGCAGTATCCATAAAGTAGGGTGGGATCCCCAAAGAGTAACAACAGGCAATTTAAACCACTACTGCCTGAAGTACCTTGCGACCAAAAGCAGCATCAGCTGAGGCCTTAACATCAACCTTGTAAAACTTGGAAAAAGTATGAACAGAAGACCAAGTTTCAGCCTTACAAACTTGTTCAACAGAAGCTTGGTGCTGAAAGGCCCAAGATGCACCAATAGCACGAGTGGAATGAGCAGTAATCCTAAAAGGAGGTTCCTTCCCTTTAGCAGAATAGGCTTGTATCACTGCCTGACGGATCCACTTGCTGATAGTGGATTTAGCAGGAGGCAAACCCTTCCTAGGTCCAGCAGGAAGAACAAAAAGAGCGTCAGATTTCCTGAAAGACTCAGTAGCAACCAAATAAAACTTCAGAGCCCTGACAACATCCAAAGAGTGAAGGGTCCGCTCCTTGGAATTAGCAGGGTTAGGACACAAAGAAGGCAAAATAATGTCCTGATTGAGATGAAAAGCAGACACAACCTTAGGCAAAAAATCCGGCTTAAGCCGAAACACCACCTTATCCTGATGCCGCTCAAAATAAGGAGGTTTGATGGTAGGCGCCGCCAGCTCAGAAACTCGCCTGACCGAACTAATGGCCACCAAAAAGGCCACATTAAAGTGGACCAACACCCAGGATTTTGACTATCCTGGGTTTTGGGCCACTTCGGCGGGGCACCCCGATCGGGGGTGCCCCGCTGTGTGAAACCCCCCAGAAACCCCCAAAAACTCACCTCTCCCCGCTCCCACGTGAACGCCGAAGCCAATCCCCGCCAACGTCCAGGCAGGGGGACAGGAACGTCCAAGCCGCTTCCGCCGCCGCCTCCCGCACGTCACTCTCGGCGCGCGCGCGCCCCCGCCGGCCATTCACAGAGGGGCGCGCGGGAGGCGGCGGATCAGGTAAGATCTTTTTGGGGTTTCTGGGGGGTTTCACCCCGCAGGACATCCCGATCTCTGATGTCCCGCGGGGTGGGAGGTGATCGGCCCGGGAATCTTATAGATTTCCGGGCCGATCACCCCTGGGTGTTGGTCCACTTTAAGAGTCAGAATGGGCAAAGCAGCCCCACAGATAGGCTCAAAGGGAGGACCCTGCAGCAATTCAGGTCCCAAACTGGTAGCATAGGCTTACGTGGCGGATGCACATGAGTAACTCTCTGGAAAAAAGTCTTAACCAACCGGTGATTGGCAAAGGACAACACCCGGCAAGGAAGAGACTTGGACTCACACCAGGCAATGTAAGCATGCCAGATCATGTAGTAGATAAAGGACGAGGACTTCTTCCTAGCCCTAATCATGGTATCAACAACAAAAGCTGGCAAACCCTTATTCATCAAGATGGAGGTTTCAGCAGCCAAGCCGTTAAAGCCAGCATTTGTAAATTGGGATGGCACAGTTGTCCCTGAGTGAGCAGATCTGGAACCTTGGGCAGGGCATACTGATCTACTGCCAACTGCACGACGTATGCGAACCACACCCTCCTTGGCCAACAGGGGGCCACCAGAATGGCTGGTACCCCTTCCTGGGCTATCTTGCGCAGCACCCTGCCCAGCAGAGGGATGGGCAGGGCATTGCTAGCGCATCCGTGGCGAAGGTCAGAGGGTCCTGTGACAGTGAGACAAACCTGGGAAGCTTGTGATTGTGGCGGGACGCAAAAAGATCCACGTCCGGCTGACCCCAACGGTGACACAGGGAGTGAAATACCTTGTTTCTGAGGGACCATTCCCCCAGCCGAGACGTCCCCCTGCTCAGGGAGTCTGCCTCCTGGTTCTCCACCCCCGGAATGTAAACCGCCGAGATGCAAGGGACATTCTCTTCCGCCTAAGACAGTATCAGGGACACTTCCTTGAGGGCTCGCTTGCTCCGAGTCCCTCCCTGAAGATTGATGTAAGCAACCGCCGTCTGGTTGTCCGAGTGCATCTGAACAGCCCAACCCCAAAGGTGTGTGGTCAGCTGGGAAAGAACCAACCTGATCGCCCTCAGTTCCAGGACATTGATGGGAGCATGGGCCTCCTGGGGGCCCCACTGACCCTGGAACTTCAGAGACTTCCAAAAGCTCCCCCAACCGGTCAGACTGGCATCTGTGGTGACAGTCTCCTAACACTGGGGCAGAAATGTCCTGCCCACCAGGAGGTTCCTTGAGTCCAGCCACCACGAGAGGGTCTGTCTGGCCAGGGGGGACAGAGCAAATTCCTGATCCAGGGACACAGGATCCCGATCCCAAACTGACAAGAGGTGCAACTGAAGAGGTCTCATGTAAAACTGAGCAAAAGGGACCGCCTCAAAGCAGGACACCATCAGATCCACTAACTGCATCCCTTGCCGGATGGAGGGATGGAGACACAAGAGCAGAGTCCGTGCTTCTTCTGAAGGCCCTCCACCTTCTGCTGAGGCAGGAATACCTTGACCCGAGAGGTATCCAGAGTCATGCCCAGAAAGGACCTCACCAAAGATGGGGACAGTGAAGACTTGGGATAGTTGATCACCCAGCCGAAGGACTCGAGAGTGGAGGTCACCAACTGAGTATCCTTCTCGGCCTGATGAAGAGACTGAGCCGCAATCAGAATGTCGTCCAGGTAAGGAAGGATGCGAATGCCCTGATTCCGCAGCAGACCCATCACGCCCGCCAGAACCTTGGTGAACATCCGAGGGGCCGAGGTGATACCGAACGGTAAGGCCACAAACTGGTAATGCTGATCCTCTAGAGTGAATCTCAGATGACCTGGAAAGATTGGCACGTGAAGGTAAGCATCCTTGATGTCCACTGAGATCATGAAGCCGCCCGGGCGCAGGGTACTGACTGCCGAGTGTAGAGTCTCCATGCGAAAATGCTTGAACCTGACAAACCTGTTGAGACCCTTCAAGTCCAGAATGGGCCTCAGAGACCCGTCCTTTTTGGGGACCGTGAACAGATTGGAGTAAAAACCTCAACCCCGTTCCTGGGAAGGCACCGGGCAAAGGACTCCTGACTCCTGAGACATCCGGGATGAATCTTGGGGGCGGCCAGGCTCCTGAATCTACCGGTCTGAGACGCATAGCCTCCAGACGGGAGCAAAGAGCCGAAGCCGCCCCCCACCTGGATGAGTGAGGGTGCCTCCTCATGCCTGAGGGGGCTTGGGGGAAGGTTTGGGCTTGGGGCCCCATGAGAGACCGGGACGACCACGAGATCTGCCACAGCCCCAAGAATCTCTGCGGGTACCCGAGAAGAGGGAGCCACGACCTCCTCTGGAAGCACGGAAAGAGGGGAGGGAAGAGGAGGGCCCCCGAAAGGGCCGAGGCTGTCTCCTATGTTGAGGCATCCTACCATCCTTGGCTAAAACATCCAGACGCTCACCAAAGAGCCGCAGCCCCGTAAAGGGGAGCCCAGTGAGAGCCTTCTTAGCGGCAGCATCAGCCGCCCACTGACGCAGCCAAACAGAGCGGCGCATAGCCACCAAAAGGGCAGAGGTCCTACTACACATCTGTACCGCATCATCCATGACAGTAGGGACAAAGGCAACAAAATCAGAGCAAAGCAAAAGGGACCTATAATCCTCCCCCCTGTTACCAGCCGAAGCGCCCTTCAGGAGACGCTTGAGCTGTCTCTTAAGGGCAATAGCTGTAATGCCCGGGGGCGGGCTGCGCGCGCGCGCGTGCATCGGGCGGACGCAGCGTTACCGGCCTGCCAATAGATTGGATGAGCCTCTTACAAGTGACCGCTCGCACTTCGGTTATAGTGCGAGCGAGGAAGCGCTCTTCATTAACATTGGCTGAATGTTGTGAACTTTCTCCATATAAGGTAGGAGGATGCATGGCTAGTGTTGGAGCATCCTGAGGAAGTGGGCGGGGCCACGTAACGCGTAGATGCCGATTCTACCCCTCGGTGGCATCTAGGACTCAGTTTCATTATGGTGATATGATTTAATCTTCTTACATTTATGCCTGTCGTCTTCTATAATAGCTAACAGCATTATGCACATAGGTTAGGGATTTCTCTTTGTATATGTGAGACTTTTGCTCTGTTGCACGGATATTGTATAGCACAGTATTTTGCTTGGATGTATTTAAATTATAGCACATGCACTTTCTTTATTGATAATAGGCTGTTAATGAACTTGGTTTTCACAGATTCTTGTATATATATATATTGATTAATTGTTATGGTTTGGTTGTTTCTTTGCATTGAAGGGGTTGTTTATTCACTGTAGATATTTCAGACAGGCAGTTTATATTTTATATATATTTTTCTACATATACCTTTTATATATATTCATTTAGAGTCTTTCATATGGTGTTGCCACCAGAGGGCGTTGTCTTGTATGTTTTTTAAATAGTCCTTTATGTATGTATGTATGTAGATTTTTGTGATGTCTTGGTAATATGTACAATAACTTTTTATATTAAAAATTTGAATATTTACTTTTTCTGGTTTGTGCGACCTCCTTTGTGGGGCACTTCATTGAGCCTTTGCTGGTTGGCTCACTCTTTTTGGCAATAGCTGTAATGGCAGCAGCGCAGACCGGGCGCAGCCCAGCCCCACACACGCAAAAACATGGCAGGCCAGCTGATCCATGCGCCGGCCCTCGCTGTCCCGCAGTGTAGTAGTGTCAGGTGAAGGCATGACCGAGGTGTTGGACAGCCCTAGCAAGGGAGCGTCCACCTCAGGGGGACACGACTATCACTTGACAAGGTGGGCAGGGAAGGGATACCTCCTATCCCACCCTTTGGTCACCGCAGGCAATCTACTAGGACGTTCCCACTCCTTGAGCACCATATTAGTGAAATGGCTCTGCTCAGGGAACTCCAGGCGCTGTTTGTCAGGAAAGAGCACACCCTGCTTCCTCTTAGCCACCTCAGGGGGGACAATGTGCAAGGCTTCAAAAATGTGAGCTAACAGGCTATCAGTGTCCTCAGGGAACCATGAGTCTTCCCCAGATCCAGACCCAGGGTCACTGCCGTAACCCTCCTGCTGGTCCCCAGAGGAGTCAGAGTCCCCCCTCCTCTAGGGGGTAAAGGCCAACAAAAGTATCATGTCCCTCATCCTCCTCAGGAAAGAGAAATGTCACGGGAGCTAGGTGCTGCTTCTTGCCAGAAGCCTTACGTGGAACCGGCCTGGCAAGCTGCCTTTCAATGTTGGCCACACGCAGTGCCAAATCAGACTGTGACCCCCCGCTAATATCCCCCTCACTTGGGGCTAAATGCAGGCGCGGGGGGGGGGGTAGGCGATGCCGAAGGGGGCGCAGAGCTGGGAAGCGAAGCGGGCAACACAGCCTGGAGCGCAAGGACACCTTGGGCGCACGGCACACACACCGTGACACTGTTACTCACAGGGGATACCCCACACATGGAACACAGCTGGGATTGCCCCGAAGGACCCCCAAGCACGCTATCCCCAGAAGCCTCCATATGGTGATTAACACAGGCGCAATAGGCCAGCACAGGGTAAAGGCTAGCAAGAGCCACCCGGGATGCCCCCAGAAGCCAGTAAGGGAAGATGAGGGATGGTAAGGGGTAAGACCGGGAGAAACCACAACCCACAGTTGTCCCGCCTGAAAGACATAAAGCCAAATAAGTATCCTGCCGAACATGCCCCAAAGAGACCAAAAAAAAACCCCGAAGGGGACTCACGGACCAAGTAGGGCAAGGGCACAAACCGCCAGACCACAGGAGGAAGCGTCAAGCAGACGAGGATCGCCGCCGCAGCTCCGGGATGAGAAGGGCCCCAAACACGCAGCGGTACGCGTCGTCCACCGCCCCCCCCCCCCCAAAGAGCATGAAAACGGTGCTCACATGACCTCGCCGGCGTCATCACAGTAGAGAAAAAAACGCCTCACAAATATAGCACCACCCGCCGTGGAGCGTAGTACAAAGTGGTGAGGCGGCGGAAAACAGATAAAACACAGTAGCTTCTCTACCCTCACCCGATCCATCAGCCGAGGCTGGGAGGCACAGAGGGTCCGGAAATGGGTGTAAATAGCCATGCAGGGCCGCAGGCTTGGTTGCCCCGCTCACCTGCGCAATATAGAGAGCCATCTTCTATCTTCGCAGAATCACTGCAGAGAAAAACTGGATAAGTCTATGGTGATTCTGTTTTTATATGGTACCGGGAGGAGCCACAACTCTTCTGCAGTGCACTGCGCCACCTTGTGGCGGAATACCCAGATGTAACGACTTTGTGAAGCAGGCCGTGCCATGCAATGGGAAAATTCACTTTAAAGAAGACCAAAACCTGCAACTATAACACCACCCGGGGCATCCTGATTCCCACTTTATGATTTCCAGGATGACAGGGAATCATAATCACAGGTATACAGGATGTTGGATATCTTTAAAAATAAAGTCATGGGTAGAACCTGTACTGAAAGATGGTGACCAGCACAAAAAACAAAAACCTGGAGCCAAAAACTAACTATAGGTCTGCTAACACCTGCCCCCCGGGCATCCTGATGTGGGATGCTCTACTAACCTAATTGTTCCCTACAAAGTGAATTGCTCACCTGGTCTATTAAACGATAAGGAGCCAATTGAGTTTGCCAGGCGTGCATGCTTACCCATCAGCCAGCCTGATTATTCACAATTTGAGGCCGATGAATCCTGGCATATGCACGTGCCATAAAAGAGGATTTTGGTCTTTGTCCCCTGGACACCCTGATCAGGGATGTCCCACTGTGTGAAACCTCCCAGGTCACCCAATCTCATTCACCCTTCCTCTGTCCTACTGCTCATGCGCAGTCTCTCATCCAGTCAGTGCACTCAGATCCACTCCTGCCTCTGGCGGCCGCATCCCTCGCTACCCTTTAAAGTTGACCAAAACCCACTCTGGAGTATATGAGACTTCAGGGCAGGCATATTCCCTCCCCCCAGGCCATCCAGATTTGGGATGCTCTGTATCATCAGGGAAAGGTACGTGAGATCAGGCGACCGGGGGTTTTCACACAGTTGGCCATTCCCGACCGGGGGCAAAGACTAAAATTCAGTATTGGCTAAATTTTGGGCTTTGGTTCATTTTAACAGGGAGCGTGTCCGCGCCGGCCAATCACAAATGCCTGGTGTGGGCACGCGTCCTGCTAAAGGGATAGGGGGGGACGCGGCCGCTGCTCATGCATGCGCTGTTGGACCAGGAAATAAGGTGAGTTTTCAGGAGACCTGGGGGTTTGACACAGTATGCCTGCCCTTGAGTCTCATAGACTTCAGGGTGAATTTTGGTCCACTTTAAGATTTCCTTTGCCACAACAGCGTCGGCGAGGCAAGGAAATCTGAATAGACCGAGCAACCCTGCCCGGTTTTAGCTGTGGGTGTGCACCATAATGCAATATTCAACATACTATGCTAATGTATTGAAAAAATATTATTAATATCATACGTAGGTGCAGAAAACAATTAGGCCTCATGGAGAAAAATCCCCATGAGTCTAAAGACAGGAGCACCAAACAGTATTCAAAGTTCAAAATACATATAATTTATTGAGAAAAAAATCCATGTACAATAAACATTAACATGACACACTATACAAGACTAACAGATTAAAAAACATTGCATAGCACCCCGAATTCTCATCCAGTGCTGTATAATCCAGCATCTAAGTACCTGGGAAAACTCCTAATATGAACACCTATTCAACCCCTAACAATACATAATGATATCCTACTGTGCCGGCACAGACAACCCTTCTAAACTACACTAATATCAATGTACATTTAAAGTGACAGTGCATAAATAGTGATTAAAAAGAAGTGAATACTACATACGGCATGACAATATGAAACCTAGACTCATGTATAGTGAAAGTGCTGCGTGCATGTATACAGATAAACAGCAGAAAATGATCATATACACCTGTGAAAAAATCAAGCTGGGTCAAAATGACAATAAACTGAACCAAAAATATAAGGCACATGTATAACAGCAAACAATACTAGCAAAAAGGAGAAAAGGGGTGAGAAATCACGTGAAATAACGGAGTGGGGTCTAGCAAAGGGGCCACCTACGTACGCGGCCGCCCGTGCCGCTTCGCTGGGTGAGTAAGTTATCTAATGGCCAGAGCCCGTTATAAATACCTGTATGAATAGTTAGGTGGGTGGGCCAGTGCCGTGCGCCGTAGCCAGGTGGTTCAAAGGGTGCGCGCCAAATCGTCAGTGAGCGGATCCAGCACATCCCTTCCGGGAAGAGGCCGTGGCACGCATCTGCGTGTCACCGCATAGACGTCACGTCCGGGGCCTCACTTGCTGTCACCGGAAATGGCGTCACAGCTCCTGTTGGGCCAACAGCCCTATCATATCAGGGAAAATACCGCTGAGCGGGGGAGAGGGAACGGATAGCCGGAGCGCTCACTCCACTAGGGCGCACCTCCATATATTATTATAGACACTGGCAATTAAACGGCATTGTCGAAAAATAAAGCACACAGGGCGCCCTCTATATCAGGGGCGCAACCATTCCTATACACCTACGATTATATTAGTTATATAAAACTACAGACAGGCTCTGGAATAAAAAACATAAAATCAATTGTACCACATAATACTATAAACGTATGTCTGATTAAATCAATATCAATCAAATGCTGTATGTATAATACAAAAACGCTATTAGCTCATATCTACTAGAGAGTCAATTAATCCAATAATCTACATATGACTATCATGAACATATTGTCATCACCAAACAAATCAAGGCAGAAAGATCATGCTTGTGCTGTGACATACAGTAGGGGCATATACTATGCTCCTGTTATTAGGAGATATTCATGGCCGAACAGAGAGCATATTACAGTTATTACATCAAATGGTGGGTATTATAAAGTAGATACCAATCCGGACTGACACCTAATAGAGCTCTGACCACTGTGACCCAACCCACTGATATGGGATATAGTTATGGGCCTATAAATAGCCCCAATAATCATCCAGTGGTGGGAGGAGGAGTATCCGCATCACCCCAGCGGGGTGTGTAGGGGTCCTAGAGCTCTATATCCAAGGGGACATTCTTCAAGTACTTGTTGTTCTTCGTGCTTCTATTCCATATGTGCAGTTCCATATCAACTAAGACAAAAAGTGAAAATAAAAAGAGAAAACTTAGTGGTGAAGTGTAAAAAATGAAAATAAAAAAGTGAAGTAACTTGGTGCAATTGTGTGCAGACCCATTAGGGATACTGCACATATCCAAAATAATGTGAAAACTAAAGAGTAAATAACATCACTAAAACAAATTACGTGAATACTGGTTATCATAGTCTAACCAATACTGTAAACAAAGCCTGTGAGGGAGAAATAAAAAAAAAAAAAAAAAAAAAAAAAAAAAAAGATTTTGTGAAACACAACAATAAACAATGTGATCAAACCGCAAACAAAACAATGACCCAGCCACGTCCAGCGGGGCAGTTGTGAAAAACCAAAATTTAGAGACAACCTCAAAACGAGGTGTCCCATATCAACTCCAATATTAAGTGTTAAATATATACAGTGACTATAAACTTAAATAAAACACCCAAATAAGCCCTCTAGTACAGAGGACAGAACACCAGAGAATAATTCATCCCTATAAAAGTGTACATGCTCAAGATCTACCATGTACACCTCCTCGGGTCCAAGTGGACTCAGAGGAAGGGGGAGAGGGGGTGAAGGGGGGGGGGTGTATAGGGGGGAGGGGGGGGAGGGGGTAGGAGAGAGAAAAAAAAAAAAAAAAAAAAAGGGGGGGACCGGGGGAAGGGAAGGGAGGGGGAGGGAGGGGGAAGGGACCGGGAAAGGGAAAGTAGAGAATAATCTATCCCAAAAACGGGGAAAAGGTCCACTCCTCATTCAGACCCTTCGGGCTCCTGGTGTTCAATAGGAAAATCCACCTCAATTCTCGTTGTTGGAGCCTTCGTTTCAAATCCCCCCCACGGGGACCCACCGATACTCTCTCTATTCCCATCACTTTAAGTGTTTTGGGATCACCCCCATGCTTGTCCAGAAAATGTGCAGCCACGGGTGAGATAGTCTTACCTAACTCCTTGTCCCGGCTCGCCAATCGGATGTTTGACAGGTGGGCTTGTATCCTAGTCTTCAAGGCATTTTGTGTCTCCCCCACATAGGCAACCGGACAGCCACACTGCAGCAAGTAGATTACCGACCGTGTCCTACAGTTGATAAAAGAGTTGATTTTAAATTTTTTGCCAGTCTGTAGGTTGGTAACGTACTTGGTCTTTTCCACATGTGTACAAATAGAACATTTTGTACACGGGGCACAACCAAAAATCTGTTGTGTCTGTAACCAAGTACCTGATGGTGCAAAATGGCTTTTGCAAAGAAAGTCCCTTAGGTTTGGGGCCCTGCGGGCCGTCATCAATACTTTGGGGCCCACAATTGATTCCAATGAGGGTTCAGAAGTTAAAATATGCCAATGTTTGGAAAGAATCCCGCGTATTTGCCTCCATTGTGTACTAAAATCTGTTACAAAACGTAACTCCTCTATAGACCTCCTAGCGGTTCTATTCTGGGGTGGGCGATATGTTAACAATTGTGTCCTATCTTGTCGTTTAGCTCTCATGTAGGCCTGTCTTACAGTCCTCTCCGGGTAGCCCCGTGTCACGAATCTTTGAGTCAAGTCAATGGATTCATTTTCAAAATCTTCAGATCTAGTGCAGTTTCTCCGAGCTCGGAGAAACTGTCCATAGGGGATACCCCTTTTCAAATGTGCAACATGGGCACTATATACGGATGGCAGAATAGATACAAGCCTGTATAGAAAGCCGACAGCTGTAAATAGCTTTTTGAGGTACGATAGTGCCCATGTTGCACATTTGAAAAGGGGTATCCCCTATGGACAGTTTCTCCGAGCTCGGAGAAACTGCACTAGATCTGAAGATTTTGAAAATGAATCCATTGACTTGACTCAAAGATTCGTGACACGGGGCTACCCGGAGAGGACTGTAAGACAGGCCTACATGAGAGCTAAACGACAAGATAGGACACAATTGTTAACATATCGCCCACCCCAGAATAGAACCGCTAGGAGGTCTATAGAGGAGTTACGTTTTGTAACAGATTTTAGTACACAATGGAGGCAAATACGCGGGATTCTTTCCAAACATTGGCATATTTTAACTTCTGAACCCTCATTGGAATCAATTGTGGGCCCCAAAGTATTGATGACGGCCCGCAGGGCCCCAAACCTAAGGGACTTTCTTTGCAAAAGCCATTTTGCACCATCAGGTACTTGGTTACAGACACAACAGATTTTTGGTTGTGCCCCGTGTACAAAATGTTCTATTTGTACACATGTGGAAAAGACCAAGTACGTTACCAACCTACAGACTGGCAAAAAATTTAAAATCAACTCTTTTATCAACTGTAGGACACGGTCGGTAATCTACTTGCTGCAGTGTGGCTGTCCGGTTGCCTATGTGGGGGAGACACAAAATGCCTTGAAGACTAGGATACAAGCCCACCTGTCAAACATCCGATTGGCGAGCCGGGACAAGGAGTTAGGTAAGACTATCTCACCCGTGGCTGCACATTTTCTGGACAAGCATGGGGGTGATCCCAAAACACTTAAAGTGATGGGAATAGAGAGAGTATCGGTGGGTCCCCGTGGGGGGGATTTGAAACGAAGGCTCCAACAACGAGAATTGAGGTGGATTTTCCTATTGAACACCAGGAGCCCGAAGGGTCTGAATGAGGAGTGGACCTTTTCCCCGTTTTTGGGATAGATTATTCTCTACTTTCCCTTTCCCGGTCCCTTCCCCCTCCCTCCCCCTCCCTTCCCTTCCCCCGGTCCCCCCCTTTTTTTTTTTTTCTCTCTCCTACCCCCTCCCCCCCTCCCCCCCTATACACCCCCCCCCCTTCACCCCCTCTCCCCCTTCCTCTGAGTCCACTTGGACCCGAGGAGGTGTACATGGTAGATCTTGAGCATGTACACTTTTATAGGGATGAATTATTCTCTGGTGTTCTGTCCTCTGTACTAGAGGGCTTATTTGGGTGTTTTATTTAAGTTTATAGTCACTGTATATATTTAACACTTAATATTGGAGTTGATATGGGACACCTCGTTTTGAGGTTGTCTCTAAATTTTGGTTTTTCACAACTGCCCCGCTGGACGTGGCTGGGTCATTGTTTTGTTTGCGGTTTGATCACATTGTTTATTGTTGTGTTTCACAAAATCTTTTTTTTTTTTTTTTTTTTTTTTTTTTTTTATTTCTCCCTCACAGGCTTTGTTTACAGTATTGGTTAGACTATGATAACCAGTATTCACGTAATTTGTTTTAGTGATGTTATTTACTCTTTAGTTTTCACATTATTTTGGATATGTGCAGTATCCCTAATGGGTCTGCACACAATTGCACCAAGTTACTTCACTTTTTTATTTTCATTTTTTACACTTCACCACTAAGTTTTCTCTTTTTATTTTCACTTTTTGTCTTAGTTGATATGGAACTGCACATATGGAATAGAAGCACGAAGAACAACAAGTACTTGAAGAATGTCCCCTTGGATATAGAGCTCTAGGACCCCTACACACCCCGCTGGGGTGATGCGGATACTCCTCCTCCCACCACTGGATGATTATTGGGGCTATTTATAGGCCCATAACTATATCCCATATCAGTGGGTTGGGTCACAGTGGTCAGAGCTCTATTAGGTGTCAGTCCGGATTGGTATCTACTTTATAATACCCACCATTTGATGTAATAACTGTAATATGCTCTCTGTTCGGCCATGAATATCTCCTAATAACAGGAGCATAGTATATGCCCCTACTGTATGTCACAGCACAAGCATGATCTTTCTGCCTTGATTTGTTTGGTGATGACAATATGTTCATGATAGTCATATGTAGATTATTGGATTAATTGACTCTCTAGTAGATATGAGCTAATAGCGTTTTTGTATTATACATACAGCATTTGATTGATATTGATTTAATCAGACATACGTTTATAGTATTATGTGGTACAATTGATTTTATGTTTTTTATTCCAGAGCCTGTCTGTAGTTTTATATAACTAATATAATCGTAGGTGTATAGGAATGGTTGCGCCCCTGATATAGAGGGCGCCCTGTGTGCTTTATTTTTCGACAATGCCGTTTAATTGCCAGTGTCTATAATAATATATGGAGGTGCGCCCTAGTGGAGTGAGCGCTCCGGCTATCCGTTCCCTCTCCCCCGCTCAGCGGTATTTGCCCTGATATGATAGGGCTGTTGGCCCAACAGGAGCTGTGACGCCATTTCCGGTGACAGCAAGTGAGGCCCCGGACGTGACGTCTATGCGGTGACACGCAGATGCGTGCCACGGCCTCTTCCCGGAAGGGATGTGCTGGATCCGCTGACGATTTGGCGCGCACCCTTTGAACCACCTGGCTACGGCGCACGGCACTGGCCCACCCACCTAACTATTCATACAGGTATTTATAACGGGCTCTGGCCATTAGATAACTTACTCACCCAGCGAAGCGGCACGGGCGGCCGCGTACGTAGGTGGCCCCTTTGCTAGACCCCACTCCGTTATTTCACGTGATTTCTCACCCCTTTTCTCCTTTTTGCTAGTATTGTTTGCTGTTATACATGTGCCTTATATTTTTGGTTCAGTTTATTGTCATTTTGACCCAGCTTGATTTTTTCACAGGTGTATATGATCATTTTCTGCTGTTTATCTGTATACATGCACGCAGCACTTTCACTATACATGAGTCTAGGTTTCATATTGTCATGCCGTATGTAGTATTCACTTCTTTTTAATCACTATTTATGCACTGTCACTTTAAATGTACATTGATATTAGTGTAGTTTAGAAGGGTTGTCTGTGCCGGCACAGTAGGATATCATTATGTATTGTTAGGGGTTGAATAGGTGTTCATATTAGGAGTTTTCCCAGGTACTTAGATGCTGGATTATACAGCACTGGATGAGAATTCGGGGTGCTATGCAATGTTTTTTAATCTGTTAGTCTTGTATAGTGTGTCATGTTAATGTTTATTGTACATGGATTTTTTTCTCAATAAATTATATGTATTTTGAACTTTGAATACTGTTTGGTGCTCCTGTCTTTAGACTCATGGGGATTTTTCTCCATGAGGCCTAATTGTTTTCTGTAGCTCTAGTATTACAGTGTAGCACAACTTTATAGATATTTGTGGTGCACCACTTTTTGTCTTTCGGTATCATACGTAGGTGATTATCATTCAGAAAAGCTTAGATATCCATTTTTATGCAATTTATACAAAACATATTCTAATGTTATATTCCAAATTCTGTTCATAATGAAAGTGACTGAAACAACTAAACATCAAGATATGTGTGATAAGAAAACAGAGCTGGATTTGATGCCTGGGGGCAAGGAGAACAACATAAGATTCAAAATGTCACCCCCACCTGTTCTCAGGTCCCCCTTTGGTGCTCCTCTGACCTGCTGCATACGGTTCACATGCCTGTCCCATCTAGTTACGCCCCTGCTTAAAGATGTTTTTTAATAACCAAAATACAGTATTAATAGGGTAAATATGCCTAAATAAATGGTGGCATAATAACTGATGGTTCATTTATGTATTCTATATGTGTGACGCATACACAACCTTGCTATCTGTGCAAATAGGACCTAGAAGCACCTGGTCTAAAGGAAATGAAACCCCACATACATTTCCATGAGAACATTGACATGCTCAGAATAATGCAAGCAGTCAATTATGATGAAGCTTGCTCTTTTGATTAATGTCTAATTTACAGAATGGTGGCTTAAAGTAGAACACAACCCACCCTGGAATCTATGAGACTCCAGGGCAGGCATACTCGGTGCCCCGTTGTATCAAACCCTCCAGGTCGCCGAAAATTAACCTTCGTTCCTGGTCCACCGGCACATGCACGAGCAGCGGCTGCATCCCCGCTATCCAGTTAGCAGGGCACGTGCCCATGCCAGTATTTGTGAATGGCCAAACACGGGCACACACAGGAAGGGGCGGGAGTGGATCTGAGCGCACTGACTGGATGGGAGGGCTGTGCCTCTTCTTATTCTTTCCCCCGCTGGGCTGCAACTCTGTTCAGGATTCCAGGATACGGGTGCCACCATCTTGCCTCAGGAGCATCATATATAAAGGAGAGGGGTGAAATATACAGGGGGGCAGGATATAGCTGTAATTTGCACAGACCAAGCAGAGCTGTGGTCAGCAAAAATACAATTCTGTGATTACTCACCTGTAGAATTGGTATTATGAGTATACAGTACGTCCTGCTCCAGATTAATTACACTCGGGTATTATTCCGCCAGATGGCGCTGGACTGCAGAGACATCAAAAATAGGCTCCTCCCGACCCCTCAAATACCCAGGGACCTCCCACAATCCCCAGCATTGAAAAGCAGTTAACGAGAAGCCGGGAGAATGAAAACAACCCCAAACTGGTAACTATAACAATGATAACAATCACCACGCAGGGGATCCAAGATAATGCAAAACCAAGGGTGGGGTGGAGCAGGACGTACTGTATACTCATAATACCAATTCTACAGGTGAGTAATCACACCCTTGGTTTTGCATTGTAGAATGTTGTAGAATAAAATGTATATCATGCTCAAAATAAAGAGCAAAAGAATCTATTTGTATAGTTAGGAGCATGTAAAGGAAAGGCTCCTACCCTATTCCTACCAACAGGCTCCTTATATGGACCTTCTGTCTGCTGAGGCCCCCAATACCTCTCGACAATGAGAACGGACAGGGAGATTAGCATGAGGATATTGACATAGAACTAAATGGGATAGCCTTATCGTAAAGCTATTGAGGTAACCCCTGCAATAGAGGTTACATCTAAATACAAAGTAATAACAGGGAGTTTGATGAGGGAAACCTAGGGGTTAAAGTTCCCCACCGCTGAAAAACATAGGACCAATCAGAGAGGGAAAATCATATGACGCTGGTAGTGATGCAGCGAAGTCCCCTGTTTCATGTCACATGCCAATCACAGAATACTTGCACCAATGAAAGAACAGCAGCGCAGGACCAATCAGAGAGGGAAAATCATATGACGCTGGTAGTGATGCAGCAAAGTCCCCTGTTTCTTATCACATGCCAATCATAGAATACTTACACCAATGAAAGAACAGCAGCGCGGTGACGCGCACGAAAGGGGGATGGCCAGAGATGCGATCTCACGCAGGAGCGTGGTGACGCGCTGGGCCACGGCAGGTGCACTTTCACCTGTGACGCACCCGAGATGGAGGGAAGACGCCCAGGGGACTACATCCGGATTAGCTTTGGAAAAAACAGGTAATTAATATGTGCAATAGGGATGACGCAATGCCGCTTTGAAAACGGCCCCGCCTTACCTAAAGGTATATCTTCAGTAAACTTTTGCCGTCTCGCCAGTCTTGAAAAAGCTGCCATTGGCAGTGAAACGCGTTGACGGCGATCGGCATATAGCTACATATAGATTGCAAGAGGAATAATTGCGATAGCCAACCCGATTCCCTAACAGTAACACCAACGGCCGTGGTGACAGGAAAAGGGTGAGAGCCTTGCCTATTTTAAAACAAGCGATATGTGAATATTTTAAATGTGAGTGCGCATTTTAAAGGTTGTACTTCATACTTTTAAAAATTAAAAAAGCGGGATTACACTAAATTCTTTCCCCTTTTGTTTTATTATATACCACCATTATCTCGGTGAGCTGAAACCTATTGTAACCAGTTCCTACAGCCTTTAATTGGACATCTATATAAAGGAGAGACCTCAGAGGAATTAAAACAAAAGCTTCATATTATCTACCAGCTGGTAAGAGTACCCAGTATTGCTGATGGGCACTGCGGTGATGGCATAAGTGATTATTGAAGACACTGTACTATGCTACAGCTGTGACAGTTGAATAAGAAAGTGCCACAATTTGATACCATTTTGCATTGATGTGGAAGAATTGTAGTATTATTATTACACAAATAAGGACTACTTAAAGGGCCAGTGTCATCTGATAAGAGAACTGATAATCATACTTTTATGCTCTGTGTTCAAATATCTACAATCACAGAATTGTATTATTCTTAGTATACAGTACGCCCTGCTCCAGATAGATTAATTACACTCGGGACATCCAATAGCAGTGTCCATAAGGTAGGGTGGGATCCCCAAAGGTAACAGCAGACAGTTTAAACCACTGCCGCCTGCAGAACCTTGCGGCCAAAAGCAGCATCAGCTGAGGCCCTAACATCAACCTTGAAAAACTTTGAAAAAGTATGAACAGAAGACCAAGTAGCGGCCTTGCAAACTTGTTCAACAGAAGCCTGGTGCTGAGAAGCCCAAGAGGCACCAATAGCACGAGTAGAATGAGCAGTAAGGCGGAAGGGAGGATTCTTCCCCTTAGCAGAGTAGGCCTGAATCACAGCCTGATGGATCCATTTGCTGATAGTAGACTTGGCAGGAGCCAAACCCTTTCTAGGACCAGAAGGGACCACAAAAAAGAGCATCAGTTTTTTTGAAAGGTGCAGTAG
Source organism: Gastrophryne carolinensis (assembly GCA_027917425.1). Lineage (NCBI taxonomy): Eukaryota > Metazoa > Chordata > Amphibia > Anura > Microhylidae > Gastrophryne > Gastrophryne carolinensis. The sequence continues at coordinate 238,080,529 of CM051238.1, read as the reverse complement.
CCACCAGATAGTACTTCAGACACCTAACCACATCCAACGAATGCAAGACCCTCTCCTTAGCATTACTAGGGTTAGGGCACAATGACGGAAGAACAATGTCCTGATTCAAATGAAAGGCAGACACGACCTTAGGCAGAAAATCTGGCTTGAAGCGGAACACCACCTTGTCCTGGTGTCTCTCATAGTAGGGGGGCTGGATGGAAAGCGCCGCCAACTCAGACACACGTCTAACAGAAGTGATAGCCACCAAAAAGACAACTTTGAGAGTAAGAATGGCCAGGGCAGCATCCTGCACAGGTTCAAAGGGAGCACCCTGCAAGGCTGACAGAACCAAGTTCAAATCCCAAACAGGCACCATAGGCTTACGTGGGGGACGCACATGAGTAACCCCCTGGAAAAAAGTCCTGATCAGAGAATGCTGAGCAAAAGACTTCTGGAAGAAAACAGCCAGGGCAGAAACCTGACCCTTCAGAGTACTGAGTTGGAGCCCCATCTCCAACCCATGCTACAGGAACTCCAGGATCCTGGGATTAGAGAACACACGGCAGGGAAGAGACTTAGACTCACACCAGTCAATGTAGGCACGCCAAACCCTGTAATAAATGGAAGAAGAAGACTTCTTCCTAGCCTTTATCATGGTATCAACAACCGAGGTAGACAGCCCCATCTCCATCAAGATGGAGGTTTCAGCAGCCAGGCCATCAAAGCCAGAGTTTGTAAATTGGGATGGTGTAAGGGGCCCTGAGTGAGCAGGTCTGGCACCCTGGGCAGAATGTACTGATCTACTGCCAGCTGCACCACGTCTGCGAACCACACTCTTCTTGGCCACCTGGGGGGTCACCAGAATTGCTGGCACCCCCCCCAGAGCAATCTTGTGCAGAACCCTGCCCAGCAGGGGGAATGGAAGGAGGACATACAGGAACTGAAAGTCCTGCCATGACATTGCTAGAGCATCCGTGGTCAAGGCCAGAGGATCCTGGGACAGGGAGACAAAGGCCAGGAGCTTGTGATTATGACAGGACGCAAACAGATCTACATCTGGTTGGCCCCAACAGTGACACAGAGATTGGAACACCCTGTTGCAGAGGGACCATTCTCCCTGGCGAGAGGTCCCCCTGCTCAGAGAGTCTGCCAGCAGATTTTCCACCCCCGGAATGTACACCGCTGATATGCAGGGAACATTGGCCTCCGCCCAGGTCAGGATCAGAGACACTTCCTGGAGGGCCCTCTTGCTCCGGGTCCCTCCCCGATGATTGATGTAGGCAACTGCCGTCTGGTTGTTTGAGCGCACCTGAACAGGCAGGCCCCGAAGGTGATGAGTCAACTGAGCCAGAACTAACCTGATCGCCCGCAGCACCAAGACGTTGATAGGTGTGTGGGACTCCTGAGGGCCCCACCTCCCCTGGAACTACAGGGACTTCCAGAAACCCCCCCAACCTGACAGACTGGCATCCGTAGTGACCGTCTCCCCGGAGGGGGTCAGAAAGGATCTGCCCCCCAACAGGTTCCTGGAGTCCAGCTACCACGAGAGGGACTGCCTGACCAGGGGGGAAAGCGCAAAGACCCGATCCAGGGACGCAGGGTCCTTGTCCCATACTGACAAGAGGTGGAGTTGCAGAGGCCTCAAGTGGAACTGAGCATAAGGGACCGCCTCGAAGCATGCCACCATCAGGCCCACCAGCTGCATTCCCTGCCTGATGGAGGGATGACGACAAGATAGCAGGAACTGGACCTGTCCAATCAGACTGTCCACCTTCTGCTGAGGAAGAAAAATCCTTGCCTGAACTGTATCCAGATTCATTCCCAGGAATGAAGTCACCACGGAGGGAGACAGAGAAGACTTGGGGTGGTTGATCACCCAGCCAATGACTCCAGGGTGGACACCACCAGCTGAATATCCAATTCTGCCTGATGTAGAGACTGGGAAGTGATGTCTAGCACCACGGTAGGGGGAGAAAAAGGAGGCCTGACCCTGAAAGGGCCGTGACTGCCGCCTGCGCTGGCGTAACCTGCCTCCCTTAGCAAATAGGTCCAGGCGGTCCCCAAACAGGCGTAGTCCTTTGAAGGGAAAACCAGTGAGGTCTTTCTTGGCAGCATTGTCAGCAGCCCACTAGCGCAGCAAAACCGAGCAGCGTATAGCCACCACAAGGGCAGAGGTTCTGCCACACATTCTAATGGTATCATCCAAGGCAGAGAGGACATAAGTCACAAAAACATCACGAGAGAGTGCAATAAACTCCTCACTAGACACATCATTAGGGGTACCATCAAGGATACTTCTGAGCAGGGTCTTAATACTCACAGCCGTGATGGCAGAAGCACAGACCGGGCGCAGCGCCGTCCCCACACACGCAAAAGCATGGGACGCCAGCTGGTCAATGCGCCGGTCCTCAGTATCCCGCAGAGTAGTAGAGTCAGGGGAGTGCATAACAGAGGTGTTAGATAACCCTAGGACCGGAGCATCCACATCAGGAGGGGATGACCAACACTTCACCACATCAGCAGCAAAGGGGGACTTCCTATCCCAACTCTTAGGTACACCGGGAAGCATGGTGGGGCATTCCCATTCCTTGAGCACAAGGTTATTAATATGGGCTTGCTCAGGAAATTCCAAGCGTGACTTAGCAATATGAAAAAGTCCCCCGTTTTGCCTGGGGGCCGCAACAGGTGGAGAAATAGACAGAACCTCAAAAATCTGAGCCAACAGTCTATCAGTATCATCTGGGGCCCAGGTGTCAGAGCCAGAATCGTCATGACCACTAGGCCTCTCATCAGATGACCCTGAGTCAGAGAATAGCTCCCCTTCCTCCAAAGAGGTATAGTCAGACATTTCCAAAAACTCAGCTTTCATAGGGAAAAGAGTGGCAACAGGCGTTAAGTGCCACTTTTTTTGCAGAGGCCTTACGCGAGAATCCCCACTTGTATGCAACTCAATGGGAGTGAGATTTAAGCTTGGGGGAGTAGGTGAAGTGAAACGTGGCGCAGGCCCAGCCACTGGAAGGCCAGATTGCAGTGCAAGCACCTGCTCGGCACAAGGTAAACAGACCAGCGCATTGTCAGCGCTAATAGGGAACACCCCACAAGCTACACACAGCCGGGCTTTTCCCAAGGAACCCCGAGCACATTATCCTGAGACGCCTCCATATGGTGATTATAGCGGCACAATAGGCCGATAGGGATTGACGCTATAAAGCAACCTGGGATGCCCCAATAGCCCACTAGGGAAGTGGGAGTAATTAACGCTAGGCCTCACAAGTTAATTAACTAAATAGAGGAAGTAGGGCCGGGAGAAGCCAAGAGGGTTCGGCCCATCTGAAAGACATAAGCAAAGTGGAGCCGTAAGCGTACAAGTAAATAACGGTAATAAAGCCACCCGCGAGGGCACTCACGGACCGCGGTAGGTAGAAGCCTGTCGCATAGCAACCGGAACCCAGAAAAAATGGCGTCGGGTATACCTCGAGGGGCGGGCCCGCGCCTGAGGTAACGCCGCCGCCAAGCGCGAAACACAGTGGAAGCGAGCGGCAGCGGCAAATTTGAGACAGACAATAAGTGCAACCAGGTCAGCGCGGCAACTGACACCAAGCATAATAAATTAATGTAGTGAAGCACAAAGGCCAATACACATACACACCCCCCCTCCCTCCCCCGAGGGCTACACGGGAGAGCGAGGGAGGACAGCGGCCACTTAACAGGACCCACCGATAGTCAGGGGCAAGGGGCAATAGTGCGGGAGGGGCATCCCATAGAGGCTCACCATATGCCTATACCGCCTACCCTTTGGTGGGGGATTGCGGTGGAGCAGCGCTCCTAAGCACCTGACAGCGGTGCTGCCTACCATCACCCGACCAGCGCAGCCAAGGCTGGGAGGCACATTAATAATGGAACGGGTGGGAATAGTCCTACAGGGCAGCAGGCCAGTAGCCCCGCTCACCTGCGAGAAGAGAGAGCCATCTTCTTGTCCTTCGCAGTCCAGACTGCAGAGAAGATCTGGGGATAGTGGGAGGTCCCTGGGTATTTGAGGGGCCGGGAGGAGCCTATTTTCGATGTCTAGCCAGCGCCATCTGGCGGAGTAATACCCGAGTGTAATTAATCTATCTGGAGCAGGACGTACTGTATACTAAGAATAGGAAGGCAATCCCAGAATGCAGAGCGGCACAGTCAGAAGACACTTCCTGTTTGCAGGCAGCATGAAACTCCACCATATTGGATGTTTAAATGCTCAAAAATGCAGTAGGTGCAGGAAGGATGATTTTTAATGTGGGCAATCTGTATGTACAGGGTGAAGGAAACATAAAAGATAGACTCTTATTCAGGGTAAAGGTTCGGTTTAAGTACTTTGTCTTGTAGCACAACTAGGAAGGCAATGCGAGTTGAGGAGGCTGAACACTATACCGAGCTGCTCACCACTGGGTAAAGGTCATACATACACGTCACATACAAAGTACTCTTTGTTGCAGGAAGCAGCATCATGGCGTACCAAATTCCCCACTGTGAGGTTGTCAACCTCAAGAATCAGTGCTGAATATTGCCTCAGCAGTAGATGGTTCACTTCAAAATAATTTCCTGCAACCAAAACATTTATTCCTAACCCCGGCTGAAAAAAGAATACGGATGGCAATCAGATTTATCATCACATTGTCCACTGCTGTTGAATGGAAGCCATCAGCAGAATAGAAGGGCTTAAATAAAATGTTAAAGGCACTGAAAGACAGATTTTCCCTTGGGCAGGGTGGTTGTCATTCTAGAGCCTCCCTGGCCCTGAAAGCTAGACTTCGACAATGAGAGGGAAATGGTCCAGTGGTGTTCACACTAATTCATTTTTTTTCTCCCCACTTTCCATTGTCTTGGTTCCTATTTGTTTTGCGTCTCTCTTCTATGGCTCTTCACTAGTACAGTTTTTTCCCCATCTGATGTAAGCAATTATTTTGGTAATTTTAGCTACCCTGATGAAACGGCCGTGTGCCATGAAACGTCGGTAATAGTTTATAAGGCGATCATTTTTGTCATATATGTTCTGTTTGTTCTATGCTACTGCCATTTCATGTATACAATGGTCATTTGCTTATCACGATTTTGACTGTGCGTCATGATTATATTCTCTTTAAGCACTAATGTTGTTGCATTATGAGTCTGTAATATGATGACAATATTACTCACTGATACAGATGCATACTGAGATGTATTGATAATTGGTGTATATATGCATATTTGTGTTTTGATCTTAACCACTGTGGAAAATATTTAACCTTGTATGTGATCTCACTGGGGACTACTGCATTGGCACCAGACTAGTATATACTGAGGTAACATTTTTACCATTGTCATAGTCTACTGAAATACTAGTTACTGTTAAGGCTAATATACATCTATACTCTTTAGTGTTTTGGTGCATACAGCCTCCCCAGGACAACATACGTGGCATTGTTTGGATACTGTATCCTTTTCTTGAGAGACATATATAGCTAAAACATTTCTCCTTTTTGACCACTGTCTATACTTAAATGTTGTCACCATTGTTTTTGTATATAGAAGTGTAAATACCTGCTCTATTCGGATAAATATATTAAATTCTTTTGGCATATAAGTAAATTTGGTGTGCTTCACTTCCTTAAAGTTTATATTTGTACATGGATTAGGATAGGGACCATATGGGGAATTGGTCCCAAAGGAAGTAGCACCCTTACTAAGCATTTAACTGCATTCATTGTTTATCAATTTTTGGAGTGCCAACCTATCTAGTAACTTGGGTAATTTAGAGTGGACCTCCACTCAAAAAAATTAAAGCTTAGTAAATTGCTACCCTGAAGCCACTGGAATAAGAGGTAGATTCTTAAACATGCATGGCAGGGGCCATCTTGCCACTGTTAGAGTGAAGAGTAATTCCTTAAGATTTGTTATTTCCCTCGCTGGAAATTTTAATTCTTATGTTCCGTATTTCACAACTAGATTTAGCAATACAGAAACCAGACAGGTTCCGTAAAGTTCTAAAACTATAAATCAAAAAATCCCTAAAAATACAATTCTGTGAAACTCACCTGTAGAATTGTTTTTGGATACATCCAGTCCAAGCCATCCCAATACCCTTACGACTGGGTGTTCGCCCCTAGGCAGCGCTTGACTGCAAGATCAAAGATGTAGCTCCTCCCTGCCCCCTATAAAGGCAGCTGTCCCTCTATCATTTCCCAGTGGTTTAAAAGCAGTATTCAACAAAAGAGGGCAGGCCGGGAGGCCTAAGAAACCATGTTACTTCACATAGCTTCAGCTTGTACTCTAAGCAAAAAAACTATAAAACCAGTGACCATGAACAAAAAATGTTGTACCATAACAGGCATACAGGCCATAATGAACACAAGGGCAGGGTGGGATGGCCTGGACTGGATGTATCCAAAAACAATTCTACAGGTGAGTTTCACAGAATTGTATTTTTCCCTACATCCAGTCCAGGCCGTCCCAATATCCTTACGACTGGGACATCCAAAAGCAGTGTCCATATGGGTGGGATCCCCAGTGCGGAACAGCATGTAGTTCATTTCACTACCGCCTGAAGCACCTTTCGGCCAAAAACAGCGTCAGCTGAGGCCCTGACATCCATTCTGTAAAACTTTGTAAAAGTATGAACAGAATACCAAGTTGTGGCCTTACAAACTTGTTCCACCAATGCCTGCTGCTGAAAAGCCCAAGAGGCACCAATAGCTCTGGTAGAATGAGCTGTGATCCAAAAAGGGGGTTCCTTCCCCCTAGCAGAATATGCTTGCACCACCACCTGTTAGATCCACTTACTGAGAGTGGACTTGGCTGGTGGCAATCCATTTCTAGAACCTTCTGATAGGACAAAGAGCAAATCCGATTTCCTGAAGGATTTAATCGCAGCCAGGTAATACTTTATGGCTCTGACCACATCCAAAGCATGGAGGGTCCGTTCTTTGGAATTAGCCAGTGCTGGACACAAGGAGGGTAAGACAACTTCATTAAGGTGAAAGGGAGAAACGACCTTAGGCAAAAAATCAGGCTTAAAGCGAAAAACCACCTTATCCCTATGCAGCTCAAAATAGGGTGGTTTCAAACAAAGCGCAGCCAGCTCTGATACACGACGCACCGAGGTGATCCCTACCAGAAAGACCACTTTGAGAGTCAACATAGACAATGCAGCATCGCACAATGGCTCGAAGGGAGGACCCTGAAGAGCAGATAGTACTAAATTCAAGTCCCGCACAGACAATACTGACTTACTCGGTGGCCGGACATGGGTAACTCCCTGGGAAAAAAAGTTTTGATCAACCTATGGTTGGCAATGGATCTCTGGAAAAAAAAAATGGCTAAGGCCGAGATCTGACCCTTGAGGGTGCTCAGATGGAGAAGCAAGTCTAAGCCGTGTTGTAAAAACTCCAGAATCCTAGAAATAGAAAGTATCCGGCAAGGAAGGCTCTTGGCCTCGCACCAAGCGATATAGGCCCGCCAAACTCTGTAGTATATCATGGACGAAGATTTTTTCCATGCCTGAATCATTGTCTGCGCAACCGTGGCCGATAATCCTTTCTCCGTCAGGATTGAGGTTTCGATAGCCAGGCCGTCAAAGCCAGTGTCTGTAAATTGGGGTGCTGCAGAGACCACTGTGTGAGAAGCCCTCGGTCGTCAGGCAGGATGTAGTGATCTATTGACATCTGGACTATGTCTGCAAACCAACCCCTTCTCGGCCAGAGAGGAGCCACCAGGATGGCTGGTACCCCTTCCTGGGCTATCTTGCACAGCCCAGGAGCGGAAACGGAGGGAATGCATACAGAAATTTGAACTCTGTCCAAGGAATCGCCAGAGTGTTTGTTGCGATGGCCAGAGGATCTCTAGAGAGGGAGACGAACCTTGGAAGCTTGTGATTGTGTCTGGACGCAAACAGATCCACATCCGGATTACCCCAGCGGAGACACAGAGCCTGAAAAGTCTTGCTGCTAAGGGACCATTCCCCCAGGCGCAAGGCACTGCACTTGCGTCTGGAGACCCAAAACCTTCTGTTGAAGGCGTGATAAAGGACTTGGGGTAATTGATTACCCAGCCGAAGGCCTCCAGGGTTGACAACACCGTCAACACGAGTATCGCTCTCGGCCTGCTGAAGGGACCAGGCCAAAATCAGCAAGTCGTCCAGATAGGGACACAAATACACTGACTCCTCAGGATAGCCATGATGCCCGCCAGCACCTTGGTGAACACACTGGGGGCTGAGGATATCCCGAATGGAAGAGCTATAAACTGGTAATGTTGGTCCTCCAGCGCAAACCTCAGGAACTTCTGATGTCCCTGGAAAATCGGGATGTGCAGATAAGCATCTCTGATGTCCACCATGGACATGAAGTCGCAGGGCCGAAGCGATCTCACCGCAGACCGCAATGTTTCCAATGTTCCGTCCTTCTTGGGAACAGTGAACAGATTGGTATAGAATCCCTGACCCTGTTCCTGCCTGGGTACAGGACAAATCGCACCTATCCGCAGGAGGTGTTGCACAGCCATTCTCAAAGCTCGAGCCTTTAGAGGGTTTCGGGATATTCTTGAAAGGAAGAATTTTGTGGGCAGCCTGGCTGCCAGCTCTATCTTGTAACCGGAGGACGCTACCTCCTGAATCCATCGATCCGAGACGTGACATCTCTAGATCTGAGCAAACAGCAGAAGCCGTCCCCCCACCCGAATGGGTGAGGGTGCCCCCTCATGCCTGAAAGGGCTTGGCAGGGGGCTTGGACTTAGCTCCCTATGAGGGGTTGGGCCGGCCACGGGATCTACCTCTGCCCCAGGTATCTCTGCGGGCACCGGGAAATGAAGAACCTCTTCCTCCTCGAAAGGAACGATAGGAAGAGGGGTTCCGAAAGGACCGAGCAGGCTTCCTTCTCTGAGGGAGTCTACCATCCTTGACCAGAAGGTCCAGGCGCTCCCCAAACAACCGGCTTCCCACAAGAGGGAGACTTGTGAGAGGCTTCTTGGCAGCCGCATCAGCCGACCACTGCCTCAGCCAGAGTGAGCGGCGCAGAGCAACAAGCAAGGCCGAAATCCTGGCACCAAGCCAGACCACATCATCCATGGCAGTAACAACAAAGCCAATGAAAACCAAGCAAGCCTTGAATTCCTTATACTCCTCAGCCCGCTTGCGAGCCTTAGCTCTAGCCACAAGGTGTCTCACCTTTCTCCTGTTGGCTAGGGAGACAATTGCTGAGGCGCACACAGGATGAAAGAGGGCACCAGCAAAGGTGAACGCATGGCAGACCAGCTGATCCATGCGCTTGTCTGCAGGATCATGTAAGGAAGCATCGTCAGGTGATGGCATAACAGTAGTGTTGGACAAGCCTGACACGGGAGGATCCACCTCGGGAGGGTGACACCATAACCGAACCAACTCATCATGGAAGGGATACCGCCTATCCAGGCCCTTAGGGACCGAAGCCAACTTAAGGATCATGTCAGAAAAGTGAAGCTGCTCCGGGAAGACCCGCCTTTGCCTCTCAGGCCAAAATAAATCACCCTACTTACTCTTAGCCTCTCTGGGAGGAACAATGTGTAGGGTATCAAACACAGAGGAGAGCAAATTCTCCGTATCATCCAGGAGCCAAAAATCCTCGTCCAAGGAGGAACCAGAGATACTGTCATAGCCAGCAGAATATTCCTCCGTTGAGGAACTGGCAACTCTCCTTCCTCAGAACCCAAGCAATCAAAAAGATCATCAACCGAGTAAATCGGCTCCAGATGCCATTTCTTACTCGAGGCTTTCTTAGGGGCTGTCAAAGATATCTGTCTCTCGAGACTGGCCAGCTTATGCGCAAAATCAGTATGAGACCCCTTGCTGGCTCCCCATTCGCTAGGGGCTGAATGCAGCAGCAGAGGGTCCGGAGAGATCGATGGTAATACAGGGCTAGGGTCAGGGACGACCGCCCGCTCATGGTCCAAAATAATGCCTCTGGCGCATGTGGTACAAACAGTGCTGAATCCGCCCAGAGATTCCTTCTGTACAAGGGGCAGAGCCTGTCCTGCCCAAATGGGGCCCCCAGCTCACTATCCCCTGATGCCTCCATTATGGTGATTTAAAACAGTAAAATTCAATAAGGCTACAAGACTCTACTGGCCTAAGCCTATAAACGATCCCTCTTATTATAAAGGGGGACCGGGAGGAACCACAACCCTCAACCTTAGCCCACGATCTAGACAAAAAGAAGAGGCAGAGAGAGCCCCTGGTCAGCCTTGGCATAATACAAATGACAGAATCAATGCATCAAAAAGAGGTACTCACGACACCGACAGTAGGGATCCCCGCAGCAACCGCAGCCAGAAGGCCTCAGCTTGATCACCAGCAGCAGCAGCAGAGCAGTAGCAGCAGCAGACAGCGGGGGGGGGGGCAGCACCGGCACAATGTCAGCAGCGCGCCGACGCCAGGCTCCACTCCCTCCGCGGCGCATCACAAGAGGAACGCCACCCTGCTCGAGACTGGCCAGCATAATGGCGGCGACGCCTGTAGCGAGGGCCGCCACATGTACAAGCGCGATCACGCGCTTTCATCTCCCCGTCTCTCCACAGACAGCGCCGCATAATGCCGATGAGGCGGAGGCTCACGGGACGCGACAGCCGAGAGGCACGCGACCCGGGCAGCCGACGAGGGAGCCCAAGGGAATGCCAGGAAGCCGTGCAGGCTTCTCCCATTCTTTAAGAATAATATAAAAAAAAACGCTTTTGATCTGGGATTTCTAAACGAGGTTTAGAGGCTCCAAAGAATTCCCCTTTTTGAGGGGGGACTACTTCAGGAGGAGTAATAACCAAAACCTCAAATAACTGAGCAAGAGCTTTTGGGGTATCCACAAAACTTGCTTCACCCTGCTCAATCTCAGTACCAACAAATTGCTGTTCATCAGAAACATCTGATTCCTCATATAATTCTCCTTCTTCTAACTGAGAAGGATCAGACCAATCAAGCAATTCACAATTGTCTGACTCCCTTGCCGGAGCGGCATGAGTCAAGTGCTTTCTTTTAGCTGAGGCCTTCTTAGGCACAGAGGTAGACATTAATCTTTCAAGATGAGCCAATCTGGCAGATAAATCAGCATGCGACTCGCCACCCGTGACAATATCATTGGGGGTACGGACAAGACATGGCGGAGTAGGAGATGAGGCATTAGCCGCAGGCCCTGAAGCCTGGGCCTCAGTTTGCTGCATAATAGTTAATTGTGCACAAGGGACGCAAAGAATTGTGTTATCCCCAACAAGGGATGCCCCACATCCAAAACATTGCAGAGTCTGTGCAGAGGGAATTGCATGTCCGTTATCCTGGGATGCCTCCATATGGTGTTTAGCATTATACTATAATTGATTATAGTCGCCAAGTATATATGGGATTTACGCAATTGCTACCCGGGATGCCCCTTTAAATAGTCCCAAGTGGGAGGATTGAAACACAAATGGACCCCCAAATAAGGCTTAAGGGCTTTTTTTTTTTATATATAAGGACCAGGAGAAACCCCTTTTTAAATAAGGAGTTTCCACCTACAGATAAAACAAAACAACAGTCACCAAATGCACACAATATAAATAAATGACAGAAAAAACTCCCTTCAGCCAAGCTGAAGGGTACTCACAGCCCATGCAATAAGCTCACTTCATGAGGTAAGGCCACAGGGAAGCAGGAAACAGGAAGTCAAACAGAGCATACCAGGTGCTCTCTGAATAAAAGCATGCCTAAGCCCCGCCCACTTCCAGGATCACATGGCCAAAAATGGAGGGAAAATTCAAATCTGAACACAGCCAGAAACAAGAGCTTTAATAGGTAAGGAAAAAATGCTGCCTAGACAGAGATAGGAAAATGCAAATAAAACATTTCCTGTTAAATAGTATAGTAAAACATACATAATAAAAAATACAACTCTGTGAAGTACTCACCTGTAGAGTTGATATTATATGCATACAGCACGTCCTGCTCCAGTAGTAGTAATAACATGTGGGTAATCCTCCGCCTCCGGCGCCGTGCACTGCAGACATGTAGAAAACAAGCTCCTCCCGGCCCTACATATACCGAGGGACCTCCCACAAATCCCCAGCATTGAAAAGCAGTGAGAAAGAGAGGCCAGGAGAAACAACCACCCAAAACTGGCAAAAATATCAAAGATAACAATCACCAACAGGGGATCCAGAACAAGGTGAAAACAGGGTGGGGTGGAGCAGGACGTGCTGTATGCATATAATATCAACTCTACAGGTGAGTACTTCACAGAGTTGTATTATTCTAAGCATACAGCACGTCCTGCTCCAGTAGTGGTAATAACATGTGGGACATCAAAAAGCAGTGTCCATAAAGAAGGGTGGGATCCCCAACAGAAGGCAACAACAAGCAGTCTAAACTACTGCCGCCTGCAGAACCTTGCGGCCAAACACAGCGTCAGCTGAGGCCCGAACATCAACCTTGTAAAACTTTGTAAAGGTATGTACAGAAGACCAAGTAGCGGCCTAGCAAACTTTCTCCACAGAAGCCTGGTGCTGAAAAGCCCAAGAAGCCCCAACAGCTCTAGTAGAATAAGCAGTAAGACGAAAGTCTTCCCCTTAGTAGTATAGGCTTGAACAACAGCCTGACAAATCCATTTACTGATGGTAGACTTGGCGGAAGCCAAACCCTTCCTAGGCCCATGAGGCACAACGAAGAGAGCATCCGTCTTTCTAAAGGCCTGAGTGGTAACCAGGTAAGACTTGACACACCTGACCACATCCAAGGAATGCAAAACCCTTTCCTTAGGATTACTAGGATTAGGGCACAAGGAAGGAAGTACAATATCTTGATTCAAATGAAATGCAGACACAACCTTAGGCAGGAAGTCTGGCTTGAAGCAAAACACCACCTTATCCCGGTGTCTCTCAAAGTAGGGAGGCTGAATAGACAAAGCAGCCAACTCAGATACACGTCTAACCGAAGTGATAGCTACCAGGAAGACAACCTTGAGCGGGAGCACAGCGAGAGCGGCCTCATGAATAGGCTCAAAAGGAGCCCCCTGCAGGGCCGACAAAACCAAGTTCAGATCCCAAACAGGAACCATAGGTTTCCGAGGAGGACGCACATGAGTGACCCCCTGAAAGAAGGTCTTGATAAGAGGGTGCTGGGCAAAGGTCTTCTGAAAGAAGATCGACAGGGCCGAAACCTGGCCCTTCAAGGTACTAAGCTTAAGACCTAAGTCTAGACCATGTTGTAAAAACTCCAGCACCCTGGATACTAAGAATTCCCGGCAGGGAAGAGACCTGGATTCACACCAGTCAATGTAAGCACGCCATACTCTATAAATAGATAGCAGCAGAAGTCTTCTTCCTGGCTTGCACCATAGTAGCCACAACAGATGCAGACAAACCCTTTTCCATCAGGATGGAGGTTTCAATAGCCAAGCCGTCAAAGCCAGAGTTAGTAAATTGGGATGGCGTAGAGACCCTTGAGTCAGAAGGTCTGGCAACCTTGGCAGATCGTACTGATCTACTGCCATTTGAACCACATCTGCGAACCACACTCTTCTTGGCCACCTTGGGGCCACCAGAATCGCGGGTACCCCTTCCAGAGCGATCTTGCGCAGCACTCTGCCCAGAAGGGGAATTGGTGGAAACACATACAGGAGCCGAAACGCCTTCCAAGACATTGACAGGGCATCCGTGGCCAGAGCCAGAGGATCCTGAGACAGGGATACAAAGCTCGGTAGCTTGTGATTGTGACGCGACGCAAAGAGATCCACGTCTGGCACACCCCAACGGTGACACAGGGACTGAAATACCCTGTCGCAGAGGGACCATTCCCCCTGACGGGACGACCCCCTGCTCAGAGCATCTGCTAGCAGATTCTCCGCCCCTGGAATGTAGACAGCCGAGATGCATTGTACATTGGTCTATGCCCATGTTAGAATCAGAGACACCTCCTGGAGAGCACCCTTGCTCCGGGTTCCTCCCTGATGATTGATGTAGGCAACAGCCGTCCTGTTGTCTGAGCGTACCTGAACCGCCAGACCCTGCAGGTGCTGGGTCAATCGTTCCAGCACCAATCGGACCGCCCTGAGTTCCAGGACATTGATAGGAAGATGGGCCTCCTGAGGGCCCCACCTCCCCTGGAAGCGCAGGGGCTTCCAGAATCCCCCCCAGCCCGAAAGACTGGCATCCTTTGTGACCGTCTCCCAAGAGGGAGCCAGGAAGGATCTGCCCCTTGTCAAGTTCCTGTGGTCCAACCACCACGCAAGGGATTGTCTGACCGAGGGGGGAATCACCCAGCTGTCGTCCAAAGAAGCTCCTTGTTCCATACTGACAGAAGGTGAATCTGCAGAGTTCTCAGATGAAACTGGGCAAAGGGCACCGCCTCGAAGCTTGCCACCATCGAGCCCACCAACTGCATTCTCTGCCGGATGGAGGGATGAGGGTTCGCGAGCAGGGATCTCGCCTGGGTTGTCAGAGCTTCCACCTTCTGCGGAGGAAGGAATATCCTTGACTGAACCGAGTCCAGAATCATCCCCAGAAACGGGGTCACTGAGGAGGGGGACAGAGAGGACTTTGGGTAATTGAACACCCAGCCGAAGGACTCCAGGGTGGACACCACCAGCCGAGTGTCCAGCTCTGCCTGCCGCAGAGACCGAGAGGTGATGAGTATATAGTCGAGGTAGGGCAACACGCGTATGCCCTTTAGTCTTGAGAGACATCACCCCTGCCAGCACCTTGGTGAAGACCCTGGGAGCCGACGTAAGGCCGAATGGCAGGGCCACAAACTGATAATGCTGATCCAACAGCGCAAATCTGAGGAACCTTTGGTGCCCTGGGAACACCGGAACGTGCAGGTAAGCGTCCTTGATGTCCACAGATGTCCCCTGGACACACGAGTTTCCATACGAAAATGCCTACTTCTGACAAACTTGTTTAGGATTTTCAAATCCAGAATGGGTCTGACTGACCCGTCCTTTTTGGGCACCGTGAACAGGTTGGAATAAAACCCCATGCCCCTGTCTCTTAAGGGGACCTCGCAGATGACCCCGAGCTCCAGAAGGTCCTGCACAGCCAGCATCAAGACTCGAGCTGAGGCAGGATCCTGTGGGATCCGAGACCCAACGAACCTGGTAGGGGGCAGTACAGCAAATTCTATCTTGTAACTGGAGGAGACTACCTCCTGAATCCACCGGTCTGGCACAAAGCATCTCCAGACATGCTCGAAGTGCTGTAGGCATCCCCCCACCCTGGCGGGCGAGGGCGTCCCTTCATGCTTGGGGGGTCTTGGGGGGGGGGGCTTTGGGCCCCCAGGAGGAGCCAGGACGGTGTCCTCTGTTCTTGTTCCAGGACTCTGCGCAAGACCCAGAGAAGGACACCCCTCTACCCTGCTTGGCCCCACGGTAGGGGGTCGAATGGGAGCTTGGACCACGAAAGGGCCGAATCTGACGCTTGCGCTGGGCAATTTGCCCCTTTGGCAAATATATCTAACCTTTCTCCAAACAGGCGCAGCCCTTTAAATGGAAGCCCCGTAAGGGCCTTCTTGGCTACGTTGTATGCGCATGGCGTATGGCCACCACCAAAGCAGAAGATCTAGTACTCAGCTTAATAGCATCGTCCGATGCAGATAGGATATAATTCACAAAGGTCTCACAGGTGGCCAGAGCGTTGGCGGCCTCAGAGGGCAAGTCATCCGCCCCTTTCAGGGCAGTCTTAACCACCGTCCTGTGCGCCACCACCGTGATGGCTAAGGCGCAAACCGGGCGGAGCGACGCTCCCCCAAATGCAAAGGCATGACATGCCAATTGATCAACTCGCCGATCCTCTAAATCCCGCAGCGTAGTAGTGTCGGGGGAGTGCATAATAGAGGTGTTGGACAGACTCAGAATCGGGGCATCGACCTCGGGTGGCGATGTCAAACACTTAACCAGATCGGCAGGAAATGGATACTTATCCACAGCTTTAGGAAACCCCTGGACTTTGCTGGGATGTTCCCATTCTTTCAGCACTAGGCTATTAAAATGAGTTTGTTAGGGAAACTCCAACCGCACCCTAGCGGTATGAAACAGATCACCCCTTTGCCGAGGGGCCGCGGGAGGGGGAGAGAGGGATAACACATAAAAGATCTGAGACAGCAGTCTATCAATGTCGTCCTGGGACCAATGATCAGAACCAGACTCCTCCTGACTCCTGGACTCGTCCTCGTAGGATCCTGAGTCAGAGAGCAGTTCTCCTTCCTCTGATGGGGACTAAGCATAGGAAAGCAGTAAATCATCAGATTCTACAGGGAGAATAGTAGCTTCAGGATTCAAATGACGCCACCTGGCAGTAGCCTTGCGCGCCAAGGAGCCAGCGATGAAGCTTTCCACACTAGCCAATCTAGAGGCGAAATCAGCGTGAGAATCCCCACTAGTATTGGTGGTTAGGCTCAAGCTTGGGGGAGTAGAGGAAGTAAGGCGAGGCGCGGCCCCGGAAGAGGTGGGGAGACCGGCTAGCGCCTGTTGGGCACAAGGGACGCAGACCCGTGCATTGTCACCGCTGCTAGGTAAAACCCCACAAGCTGCACACAGACGGGCTTGTCCCGGGGGGACCCCGTTCACAATATCCTGGGATGCCTCCATATGGTGATTATTAAATTCAATATGCCAGTAGGGATTGACGCTTTAAGCAACCCTGGATGCCCCAATAACCCGCTGGGAAGTGGGAGTAATTTCTGAAAAATGGTCTGGACCGGGCACTACGTCGGGCCGGGAGAAGCCACCGAGGACTGCTGTCTGAAAGACACAAGGGGAACAGGGATGTCAGAGCCGAGCGCAAAGAAGCAAGCTAGGGAAAAGATCGCCCATGAGGGCACTTACAGGTCTGCGAGGGGAGGACCGTCTTCACCACGCGCATGCGAGAAGGAAATGGCGCCCAGCGAACCTCGAAGGGCGGGCCAGAGCGGGCGATGACGCGGAACGCGCCAGACCGAACTACACCCCCCCCCCCCGGAGAGCGCGAAGCTAGAAGGCGCGCAGCCAATCAGGAGAGAATAGTAGATACGTCAGCATCACTTCAGAGAAGAAGTCTGACAGAGTGAGTAAGGAGATTGAAAAACGCCGTAGCTTCCCCGAACAGTGCTGCCGTATGCGCCATAGAGAACAGTAAAAAGCTGCGGTTAGTTGAAAAACTAGAAAGTGAAACGCGCTCTGACACCCGGTAGCGGTAAAGCCATCTATAGTGTAATAAAGGCAAGGATAGGCCATCAAGCACGTAACCCCCCCCTCTTTTTCCCCCCTCTAACAGGGGAATCTGGGGAGGAAGGTGACCTGAATAGAGGGTTCACCGTTAGATGGGACATGGGGGCACTGGTGCGGGAGGGGCATCCAATGAAGGCTCACCATTCGCCTTAACCACCTACCCTATGGAGGGGGATTGCGGTGGAGACTAGCTCCGTAAGCACACTGGGTGCTGCCTACCTTCACCCGACCAACGCAGCCCAGGCTGGGAGGCATTAATTCACAATGAGGACGGGTGGAAATAGTCCCGCAGGGCCTCGGGCTGTCAAGCCCCGCTCGCCTGCGAGAGCGTGATACTTCATGTCTTCACAGTTCCAGCACTGCAGAGAAATCTGGGGATTTGTGGGAGGTCCCTCGGTATATGTAGGGCTGGGAGGAGCTTGTTTTCTACATGTCTGCAGTGCACGGCGCCGGAGGCAGAGGATTACCCACATGTTATTACTACTACTGGAGCAGGACGTGCTGTATGCTTAGAATATAAGAAATAAAGACTTATTTTATATATCTCTTTTTTCTCTTGTGTGCAAGGTGACAAATAAGCCCAGATAACACCCCCCCCCCTCCTTTTTACCCAGCAGGGTTAAAGGAGAACTAAGGGGAGAGGATAGAAATGCACCCATAAGGCACAAGGGGCATTATATGCTGGGAACACCAACCCGGAAGCCGCATACCCACATTTGGGTCTCACGGAGGAGTAATACTCCTGTATACACCAGAAGGTGTATGTATCTACCTTTGCCTGAACCACACAGCAAGGGCTGGGAGGCATACAATATAACCAAACAGGTTTTAAGAGTTTCAGACAGAAAGAGAAAAAAAGGGGCCCGGAGCAAGCCCGGCTACCTGCAGCTTGAAGGAGAGTCATCTTCTGAATGCTTCGCCCACTGCAGAGACGAAAAGACTGAGGAATAGTGGGAGGAACCCAGTACTTATGGAACAGGAGGGACTTCTTTTTTCCATGTCATCTCTGCAAGATCGCCCTCTACAGGCCGGGTTCCCAAGTGTCATGAATTTCGGGAAGTGGGGGGTGTGACATACTAGGAATATCACAATAGGTGCAGGTAGAATGATTTTAATGTGGGGAATCTGTATGTACAGGGTAGGGGAAACATACTAGATTGACTCTTATTCTGGGTGGAGGTCTGGTTTAAGCATAGCAACTTTTATTTATGTACACATAGCATCCTGTTAAGGAACCCAATGACCTAGGGTGTAATTACGGCCACTACTGACTAGAAAGGTCACAAGCAAGAACAATGAAAAAGAGCTTGGGCTGCTGAGTGCCACATGACAGCACACTATTGATGCTGTATCAATTATTGTGGTTTGAGGGGAAGGATCAGACAACTAAAACAGTATTACCAAGCACTTTGTGCAGAAACATAAAAAGTTTGTTTTTATTAATTACCTGCAATCCTATCTGTGTTCCACCATAATCCCTTGATCATCATCTGAAATGTCATATACAGCTTAAAAACAAACATCTTGCTTCAGATTAATCCCTGCCAGGATTAAAACAGGCACATGGATTAAACATGGACATCCGAAGTTCAGTGCCTTGTTCCAGGATATTCAGTCTAAAGGGGCACTCTGGTCTCTGCATAATGCACGTGCAGCTTTTTAGTTGTAAATTGCCAATATCCACTTAGATGTGATTTCATTCAGCCATTTTCAGGAATTTTGTAAGTGATTGCTACTCTGTCTGAAGCAGCTTCCTTACACAGGCAATTAAATTAAAATTTCCAGAGCAGTCCCCGACATTTTATTTGTGATGTATGTATTTTAGCATAAGGAATGGGGATGGAAACCTCTTCTTGCAATGTATGTGTCAACTATGTGGCTTATATACTAGAACAGGTATTACACTTACAGGGACACTTTATTGTGTTGTGTTGCGTGCATTGGCAAATGTCTCCCATGTTGCAACACTTAAAACCAGTTACAAATTTTCAGAGCAGTTTGCCATTTCTTCTATTTTTACATCAATCAATCACACACCATAAATTGAGCAAAGTAGGTTACGGCCATTTTAGAATTATGAAGACCATTTTCAAAAATTTGGTGGCAACGCAAAGGAGGTTTAACCAATCCCATTTAGGCAACCCATCCTTTAAACCAAAAATGTAAAATCCATTTCTCAATCCAAAAGGCTACTTTTTATCTGAGTGCCAACTGACTCTGCTGTGTTTGATTTAGACTAAAAGACCTCCCCCCACCTGTTACAGGGCTCTACTGGGTAACATTGGTAACAACCTGGGGGGGGCACAGGTGTTGGCACCACCACTATAAGAATCTGTACACATGTAAGTCTTACCTTAGCCTTGTTCTTCCTCTGGGAATCCAGCACCACGCTGCAATGGTAACGCCAACTATCCACTTAAGTGCCAGTCAGCCAATCAGGGGAGCTGGATTCCTGGCAGAGAATCAAGGGTAAGTTAAGGTTTATGGGTGTTATATGCGCAGGGGCGCATTCTGGATTCCCTCCCAGACTGTCAGAATCTGCGACACCTCTTGGAGGGCCCCCCTGCTCCGGGTCCCTCCCTGATGGTTGATGTAGGCATTCCGCCGTCCTGTTGTCTGAATGCACCAGCACAGCCAGAACCCTCAGGTGATGGGTCAACTGCTCCTGATCGCCCGTAGTTCCAGAATGTTGATAGGCAATTGGGCCTCCTGAGGCCCCACCTCCCCTGGAACTGCAGAAGCCCCCCCAACCCGACAGACTGGCATCCGCGGTGACCGTCTCCCAGGAGGGGGCCAGAAAGGACCTGCCCCCCAGCAAGTTCCTGGGATACAGCCACCACGAAAGGGACCGCCGGACCAAGGGGGGAGCACACAGACCCTGTCCAAGGACGTTGGGTCCTTGTCCCATACTGACAGAAGGTGAAGTTGTAGAGGCCTCAAATGGAACTGAGCAAAAGGCAACGCCTCGAAGCATGCCACCATCAGGCCCACCAACTGCATTCCCTGCCTGAGTGAGGGCTGGGGACACAACAGCAGGAACTTCACCTGCGTAGTTAGAGCTTCCACATTCTGTTGGGGAAGGAATATCCTTGACTGAACCGTATCCAGAATCATTCCCAGGAATGGGGTCACCGAGGAAGGGGACAGAGAGGACTTGGGGTGATTGATCATCCAGCGAAGGACTCCAGGGTGGACACCACCAGCTGAGTGTCCAACTCTGCCTGCTGTAGAGACCGAGAGGTGATGAGTATGTCGTCCAGGTAGGGCAGCACGCGTATGCCCCTTGACCTTAACAGAGACATCACTCCCGCCAGCACCTTGGTGAACACTCTGGGAGCTGAAGTGAGGCCAAATGGCAAGGCCACAAATTGGTAATGTTGATCTTCCAACGCGAATCTGAGAAACCTTTGGTGCCCTGAGAACACAGGGATGTGAAGGTAAGCGTCTTTGATGTCCAGAGACGTCGTGAAATCCACTGGGAGCAGGGAGCTGATGGCAGAGCGCAGAGTTTCCATACGAAAGCGCCTGTTCTTGACAAATTTGTTGAGGATCTTTAAATCCAGAATGGGCCTGAGTGACCCATCTTTTTTGGGTACTGTGAAATGTTGGAATAGAACCCTTTGCCTCTTTCTCTTAAGGGGACCTTGCAAATGACCCCCATACCCAGAAGGCCTTGCACAGCCTGCATCAAAACCTGAGCTGAGACAGGGTCCTGGGGGATCCGGGACCTGATGAATCTTGGGGGGGGGGGGGGGGCACAGCAAATCTATCCTGTAACCAGAGGACACTACCTCCTGAATCCACCGGTCTGAGACGTGGTGCCTCCAGACGTGAGCAAAGTGCTGTAGACGTCCCCCCACCCCGACGGGCGAGGGCGCCCCGTCATGCCTGAGGGGGCTTTGGAGAGGATTTGGGCTTAGACCCCCAGGAGGAGCCAGGACGTCGTCCTCTGCTCCTATGCCAGGAATCAGCACGGGCCCCCGCGAAGGACACCCCTTTTCCTTGTTTAGCACCACGGTAGGGAAGTGAGAGGGGAAGAAAAGGAGCCCTGGCCCCGAAATGGCCGAGACTGCCGCCTGCGCTGAGGTAACTTACCTTCTTTAGCAAAAATGTCTAGGCGGTCCCCAAACAGGCGTAGCCGCTTAAATGGAAGCCCAGTAAGGGCCTTCTTTGCAGCATTGTCAAGAGCCCACTGGCGCAGCCAAACCGCGCAGCGTATAGCTACCACCAAGGCAGAAGTTCTAGCACACATCCTAATGGCATCATCCAGGGCAGATAGGATAAAGTTTACAAACACATCACAGACAGAGCATTAAACGTTTCAGGTGGCAATTCATCAGAAACACCGTCAACTACACTTCTAATCAGGGTCCTGAGTGCCACAGATGTAATGGCCGAGGCGCAAACCGGGCGCAGCGCCGTCCCCACAAATGCAAAGGCATGGCACGCCAATTGGTCAACGCGCCGGTCCTCGGCATCCCGCAGAGTAGTAGAGTCAGGGGAGTGCATAATCGAGGTGTTAGACAGCCCTAGAATAGGAGCATCCACCTCGGGGGGGCGAAGACCAGCACTTGACCATATCAGCAGGAAAGGGATACTTTCTGTCCCAACTCTTAGGTATACCGGGAAGTCTACTGGGACTTTCCCACTCCTTAAGCACAAGGTTATTGAAATGGGTTTGCTCTGGAAATTCCAAACGAACCTTAGCAGTATGAAAAAGCTCACCCCTTTGCCTGGGTGCCGCAACAGGGGGAAAGATGGACAGAACCAATCACTGGGCCCGGTTTTGCAGAGGGTGCGAGAAGCAGTTCAAATAAAATTGGTAACGAAAACAGCTCTGCTACTCTCAACTGTTATCACCCATTTCATCTTACATGATTTTCGCCATCTTCCTGAAACCAGGCTGCCTGTGGTCATGTGGTTCGGGGGCCTGTTCGGTTTCGCATAGGAAGTGAGAAGCAAGTAGGATAAATTGGAAACCCCCATGTGACTGTTCTCAAATGTGATTAACACCCATATCATCGTACATGGCCCTCGCTATCTTCACGAAACCAGAGAAGAGGTTGGCTGCCGGTGGTTATGTGGTTCAGAGTCCTCTTCCGGGCTTCTAGCCGACAAAAACAACCGCAGGGCCCGTTTTTTCCAGGGGAGCAAGCAGCAGGTAATATAAATTGGCACCAACCCCCCTTACTGTGGGTTAAGTATTACACAAAATCAAGACCGTGCTAAGCGCAAGCCACAAAACGCTAACAAAAGGTGAGGCTTTTTAACTACGTAACTGCATAGCTGCTTGACCAGCTCAAATATTTTTAGTTTAATGAGCTAAGGTAAAATATGTAATAAAATGATGAAGCCGCAACGAACATGCAACCATATTATTTGAAACCTGAAGCACTAAAACTTGAGAGCAAATCAATTCTGAAAAAATGCAAGGTTTATTAGAATTTATTAGCAACACAGTTTTACAGGAAAAACTCAAGGTACCCATCAAGAAGGTTTACCAGCGCATGAGTGCTCCAATATAATACATAGTGAAAATGATAATATGGTTTCCTTATTTGTCAGCATAGGCATTGTCAGTATGCTTTTACATTTTCTACCAATTACTTTCATTAAATTAAAAAATAAATCATCTAAGGCACAAAAGAATTCAGTTGTAACCTTAGTAGTATTCAGAAATCACCGAGTTCATTCCATGTAGTGAAGTACAAAAACTTTAATGAAGAATGTAACAACAATTACAATTTATACATGTTCTGGACAACACAAAAGTTACTGGTGGTAAATATGAAGCAACACAACTTTCATGAGAGTCTAAAAGTGAAGGCGGATTTACAGTAAGGTAAAGTTGTGGAAAAAGAAAATGGTCTCTGAAGGTTTTCAGTAATCCGCAAATTTGAATGTCTGAAATTTGAGCTTTTTTGTTTTTTTCAATTTTAAATCCATAAAAAAAAGCATCAGAAACAATTTTGGGCCAACAACATCATACCACCCAGGAACAATGGGGCATAAGACAAAACTGACAGTGAGGCAATTACAAAGACAGCATCACAAAGCCCAAACATCAAAACGAAACATCATGGAACGTCATCTGGATGTGTGGTTCAATGGAAAGGCTGAGGGGGCTCAAAATATGGTACACGGGTGAAACTTAATCAATGCCAGACTGACTCATCTATACAAAGTACTGCCATGGTCAGCATGCCAAGAATGGGGATTGTTCCCACAAGAAGAAGGTTGTTAATCTCAAAATTGGTTGTGTTTGCATTTCAACAGCCCACAAAAAATGTTCTAGACGAACATCTGGAAAAAATCTATTTACAAATAAAAGATTAGTTGATTTTAAAATGTATAAAAATGCAATTTTGGCACCACCTGTAAGGCAATGCACAAGATAACTATTCAATAATAAAAATGCACAGTGAAGGCTCAGGCCAACAGGATGATTCTGTTTTACATGCCCTAGGGTTATAACTGTAAGGTGTTCAGATTTCATTATGCTTCTTTATATATATTTCTATCTTACAGGCTTGCAAGGAGACATTGCAAAACACAGAATAAGGCAGCATGCATGCTGAAAAGGAAAACATGAAATAAGGGAAATTTGTGTACTCACTGGTAAATTTCCTCTCGTCCTCTACCATTCCAGGACACCACCAGTAGCAACGCGTGGGTTAATCTTAGCTGTATGCAGGAACTGCAAGTTAGAAAAAAAAACTAGCTCCTCCCAGCCAATATAGGGCAGACTTGGCAGGATCTTCTCCGTTAATTAAAAAGCAGTTCAGCCACAGCCCCGTGAGGGGAAACGCTAACCCGTGCATAATGCGTGCAACTAGAAAACAGTGCAACAAAACTAAAACCATGTAGAAGGCATCAACCGCCACCGATGCAGTCGTAACACAACAGAAGGGTGTGGTGCCCTGGAATGGAAGACAAGAAGGGAAATTTACATGCGAGTACACAAATTTCCCTTTTCTCATCTCTTCCATGCTGGGGCACCACCAGTAGCAATGCGTGGGATGTCCCAAAGCAGTACCCTCAATAAGGGTGGAACTGTGCAAGAACAGCCAACTGTGTCAACCTAACCAAGAACAGCAGCACCAACACCTGAAATTTAGACCCCCGGAGAGGGGTCCACCCTCTTCACGGTGTGAGGAGATGACCAGGTCGCCACCTTGCAGACCTGTTCCACGGATGGCTGGTGGAAAGCCCAAGACGTGGCAATCGCCCTGGTGGAGTGAGTGGTGACCCAGAAGGGCTTCCCCTTGCATATGTAGACTTTTATGACCGTCTGCCTGATCCATTTGCTAAGAGCGGACTTTGGCCCCTCTGGGATCACGAACAAGACATCTGTCTTACCTACCTCTCGAGTAGCGACCAAGTAACACTTTAATACCCTGACCACATCGAGGCTCTCTTTCTGGTGAGTAGGGTGTGGGCACAAGGAGAGTAGGGTGTGGGCACAAGGAGGGTAGCACTATCCCCTGATTAAGATGGGAGAGAACACCTTTAGTAAAAAAATCCTGCTTCACATGAAACACTGCTTGGTCTTAATGCAGCACCAAAGATGCTGATCTGATCGAAAGAGCTGCCAGCTCCAAAACGCGCCAGATGGAGGTGATCGCCACAAGAAAAGCCACCTTCAACGTGAGCGTTGTCAGGGAAGCCTCCACCATGGGTTCAAAGGGGGGCCTCTGAAGTGCTGATAGGACCAGACTGACATCCCAGGATGAGACTATTGACAGCCACGGAGGCCAAACAAGCACAGCACCCTGCATAAAATTGGGGGTTAACCCCCCTCCAAACACTTGCAGCCAAGCTCTAAATGAGCACTATTAATCACAAACACACTGACAACAGGGAGCTTGGCCGCCTAGCTCAGGCCCCACTCTGCAGCCACGGGGAAAGGCAGACTGTGTCTCTCACAGGGCGTCATGGGGATAGAAGACCCAGGGGGTAGAGGGACCGGGGACTCAGTGGGAGACACACAGCAGGGCCACCATGCAAGGCCCAGAGATCAGGATCTGCCGCAGGATCCTGATCCTCGGGGGTCAAACCCAGCTGGACGAGCTTACCTGGCGTGCTTACCAGGACCCATGCCTGCTCCCCTCACTCTGCATGATCCCACACGATTGGCTTAGGAACTGACTTGAGGCATCTAATGTGGGTCCCCAAGAACACTGCAGCTGGTGAGGGGCTGGGAGACAGACGTAGTCAAAACCCCCACTCCTGGTCAGAACTGTAACTAAAAAAAAATTCCAGACATCTTCACAGTCCCTTGCGACTGCAAACAAAAAAAAAGAAAACTGAGGCGACCCTGCCACAGCCTGCCCAATATAGGCCAAGAGGAGCTTGTTTTTTTCAATCTTGCAGGCCCTGCCTACGGCTTAGATTAACCCACTCATTGCTACTGGTGGTGCCCCGGAATGGAAGAGATGAGAAATACAATATTTCTTTAAATAACCAAGCAAGAAAAAAAATGTCCTAATGGCATTTTTCATAAAACCCAGGATTTTTTTTTCTTTTTTTTTAATAATTCAAATTATTAAAATATTCTGTTCAATGTCTGTACAAATAACATTCCTACAATTACAGTATACATACAATCAAGATATCTTCAGCACTGTGTGGCCTAGTAGCAGTTAACTTTTTTCCTTTGAAAATTTACAAGACATGAACATAAATAAAGCTAATAAAACTGGTCCGCTGTTCATTAAGAGTCATAAACCACTCCAAAAGCCATCGAGCTATAACAGGGCGAAGTCAATGCAATCTGAAAGGCAAGAAGAGTGCAAACAAGTTTAGCGCAGCATATTGTGCAATAAGCATGGAAGTAATTCAGAAGTTAATGTCTTATACTGAAAGTAGAGGTAGCTTGAAACAGACTTCTGTCAATCAAAAACCATGGAATCAACAGGTCAATCCTTTACACATGGTTGGGTTATCTCCACCTGGTGAAGAGTTTCCAGACTCCAGACCACCTGCCATAAAGGTGACACCCTAGCCGGAGTTTACTTTCCTACCAACACGCCTGCACTGCTTGCCATTTCCCGACCACTTATTTTCCTGTCCAGGACCTCTGTTTACAACTCTGTGAACCCCAAAGCTTATACGGACAGAGATTCACAATAGACTCTATAGGAATTAACAGAACAGCACAGAAGGATGCAGGGGTTTGGGAGGCACTTTTAATAGCTTTTTTATGGGGCCCGATAAAAACGCTAAAGATTGTTAAATAATCCATGTCAAATTAAAATGAATTACTTCTTTCCCATGCATATTTGTGACCCTCCAGTCTGTGCGCAATTTGGGGTTTCTGCATATTGTTATAAGGTGCTTGGGGGGATTCTGCCCACTGTCTGTTATAGGGTGATCAAGTGGATTCTGCAGTTGAGGGGAAGTCAGCCCCACTGCAATAGGTTTTCCCTTGGTATCTAACCCAGTGTAGGTTGGTCTGCTTTAACCCTTTTGTTGCCAAGCACGTAACACCTACGTGCTGGCTTGGCTGGGCCTTAAGTGCCAAGCCCGTAGGTGTTACGTGCTTGAATTTCCCCGCTGCTGGTTTAAAAAATAAAAATAAAAAATACTCACCTGACCCCTTGTTGGATCCGGCCGGGTCTCCTCTTTAATTTGGTGCCATCCGATCCCTCGTGGGGGGTCGGATGGCTCCAGGAGAGCCCCCGGAATAGGCCGCCCCCCCCCCCGCTTTGGCAGCAGAAGCTGCTAACTGTAAAAAAAAAAAAAAAAAAAAAAAAAATTACATTCACTTACCTGTGTGTGCGCTGGCTCTCGCTGTCCCTCCTCTTCACCTGGGGGGCCTCCGATCCCCCCCAGGACTTACCGAACTTTAGGAGAGAGCCCGAGAGGCTCTCTCCCCTTTCCTCCTCGATGGCGGCCGCCATCTTGCCGCTAAGCCCCGCCCCCTTATGACGTCATCCCGGCCCCGATCGATCACCGGCTTCAGCCTTGTCAGCTTCTCAGATGCCGGTGATCGGTGCCCTGAAAGGAGGTGACAGGAGATCCTCTGATCTCCTGCCTCCTCCTCCTCTGGATGCCGATCACATCTGTCAGCAGAGCGGCGAGGGACAAGAGCTTGCAATAGGAGGTAAGGAGGAAGTACAGTAAAAAGAATTTTTTTTTTTTTTTAATAAAATACTTTTTTATTAACGTGGGGTGTTTTTTTTCAACATTTAACCCCTTGTGAACTGGTAAGGGGTCCATGAGACCCCTTATACCAGTTCACAAGGCTGGGGGGGTGGCAAGTCACTTGCCCTAGCGGGTGACTTGCCATTAACCCCCGGCACCCCCATTACCTGCCTCCCCAAAGCCGGGGGGGGGGGGGGGGGGGGGGGGGGCAGAAGAGCCAGGGCCCACATAGGCTATGTGGGCTCGTAGGCTGCAGGGTGGGGGGCCACAAAAGCTGGCTCCCCACTCTGTGCCTACAAGCCCCCATAGCTGGTCCCGGGCTGGTTACTTTGGGTAAGGGGGACCCCACGTCATTTTTTTGGGGATTTTTAAGGGTTTTTAACCCTTAAAAATCCAAAAAAAATGGGGTCCGCCTCCCTGGGAGGGGGGACCCTATGTCATTTTTTTTTTTAATTAACCCTCTCCTGGGCAGGAAAGGGTGTCTACCTATACATATGTGGTATCGCTGTAACCGGGAGAAATTGGGATTTCACACACAATAAAATTTTATTGACAAACTTACATTTTTTATTACAAAAAAACACTACAAATTGTAAAAAAATATTTTTTTTTAATTTTTTTTCACATATTTCACCCAAAAATATTGAGAATACACCTAAAAAATACAAACAAGACATTTCATGTTAAAGCCCAACAGGGGGTGGGAAATGCTGCAGGTAGGCTGGCACTTAAAGGGTTAAAGTGGATTTCGACTATCCTGCAGGCACACAGCTAATCAGCTTGCTCAGCTGCATTTGTCATTTTCGGCTAAAAATCTGCTAAGGGCGAATGGAGCAAAGTGCGCCAATGCCTGCATCGCCACTACCCTCTAAGCAGGAGGCGTGCCTTGCCGGGCTTCCAGAAACGCCTGACTAAGGGTGTAGCATAATGTGGCCACAGCACGCGCATGCACCGTTGAATCAGGTTGGGCACACATGGAGGGATCCCAAATCGGGGCTCCCTAGAGTCCTATAGATTCAAGGGCCGCCCAAGTTGGGTTTTGGTCCACTTTTATGTAGACTTGGATGTATATGAGAATGTCAGCTGTGAATTGAAATAAAATAACTTTCAATAATTAAAGGGATATACATTTTACTTTGTCATAACAAAAGACTAAATTTAGCCTCCAAGTCAAGTGGGACTAAAGTGCACAAAAAGCACAGGAGGTAGGAAATTCAATGTTTAATTTAAGCAAATGAAAAAATACAATTCTGTTACTCACCTGTAGCATTGGTATTATGAGTATACAGTACGTCCTGCTCCAGATAGGATTCTTTACGTCTGGGTATTACTCCGCCAGATGGCACTGGACTGCGAGACAGCAAAATTGGCTCCTCCCGGCCCCACAAATACCCGGGACCTCCCACAAATCCCCAGTATTGAAAAGCAGTTAACAAGAAGCTGGGAGAATGATAACATAACCAACCATTAACTAAACCAAAAATGACAACAATCACCATACAGGGGATTCAAGAATAATGAAAACCAAGGGTGGGGTGGAGCAGGACATACTGTATACTCATAATACCAATTCTACAGGTGCGTAATCACAGAATTGTATTATTCTTAGTATACAGTACGTCCTGCTCCAGATAAGATTCTGTACATCTAGGACATCAAATAGCAGTGTCCGTAAAATAGGGTGGGATCCCCAAAGGCAACAGCAGACAGTTTAGACCACTGCCGCCTGCAGAACTTTGCGGCCAAAAGCAGCATCAGCTGAGGCCCTAACATCAACCTTGTAAAACTTGGAAAAGGTATGAACAGAAGACCAAGTAGCGGCCTTGCAAACTTGTTCAACAGAAGCCTGGTGCTGAAAAGCCCAAGAGGCACCAATAGCATGAGTGGAATGAGCAGTAAGGCGGAAGGGAGGATTCTTCCCCTTAGTAGTGTAGGCCGGACGGCCTCACAGCCTGACGGATCCATTTGCAGATAGTAGATTTAGCAGGAGCCAAACCCTTCCTGGGACCAGAAGGGCATCAGTTTTTCTGAATGGTGCAGTAGCCACCAGATAGTACTTCAGATTCCTGACCACATCCAAGGAATGCAAAACCCTCTCCTTACTGTTACTAGGATTAGGGCACAAGGAAGGCAGAACAATGTCATGATTAAGATGAAAGGCAGACACAACCTTAGGCAGAAAATCTGGCTTGAAGCGAAAAACCACCTTGTCCTGGTGTCTCTCAAAGTAGGGGGGCTGGATGGAAAGCGCCGCCAACTCAGAAACACGCCTAACAGAAGTGATAGCCACCAAAAAGACAACCTTGAGAGTAAGAATGGCCAAGGCAGCCTCCTGCACAGGTTCAAAGGGAGCACCCTGCAAGGCAGAAAGGACCAAGTTCAAGTCCCAGACAGGCAACATAGGCTTACCTGGAGCATGCACATGAGTAACCCCCTGGAAAAAGGTCCTGATCAGAGAATGCTGAGCAAAAATACCATTTTGTGATTACTCACCTGTAAAATGGGTATTATAAGTATGTCACACAACCCGCTTCCACTATTCATGACATATGGGTTATGTCCAGTAGAGGGCGAACCTCTGCAGAGATGAAAGCAAAAAAGAAGCCCCTCCCACTCATTTCCCAGTATATGACAGCAGTAAGGGGACCAGGAAGAGACAATAAAACATTATTAACAATAAAAGGTTCACCATATAAAGGAGTCAGAATACAAAAGGGCGGGATGAAGCGGGGTGTGTGACACACTTATAATACCCATTTTACAGGTGAATAATCACAAAATGGTATTATTCCAAGTATGTCACACAGCCCGCTTCCACTATTCATGACATATGGGACATCCAATAGCAGTGTCCGTCATGGGTGGGAATCCAAATACAGCAAAAAATGCACCAATTTAAACCACTGCAGCTTGCAGAACCTTGCAGCCAAAATCAGCATCCGCTGAGGCCCGCACATCAACCTTGTAAAACTTGGAAAAAGTATGAACGGAAGACCAAGTAGCAGCCTTACAAACTTGTTCAACAGAAGCCTGGTGTTGAAAGGCCCAGGAAGCTCCAACAGCACGAGTAGAATGAGCAGTGATCTTAAAAGGAGGAACCCTCCCCTTAGCAGAATAGGCCCCAACAATGGCCTGACGTATCCATTTACTAATGGTAGACTTGGCGGGCGCCAAACCTTTCCTGGGCCCGGAGGGAACCACGAACAAGGCATCAGTCTTACGAAAAGGAGAAGTAGCAACCAAATAGTACTTCACACAACGAACCACATCCAAAGAGTGCAAAACCCTCTCCTTGTCATTGCTAGGCTTAGGACACAAGGAAGGGAGAATTACATCCTGATTGAGATGGAAGGCAGAAACCACCTTAGAAAGGAAATCAGGTTTAAAGTGAAAAACCACCTTGTCCTGGTGTCTCTCAAAGTAAGGGGCCTGAATCGACAGAGCCGCCAACTCAGAGACACGCCGAACAGAGGTAATAGCCACCAAAAAGGCAACCTTTTGAGTAAGCACAGAAAGTGCCACATCCTGCACCGGCTCAAAAGGAGGCCCCTGGAGGGCCGAGAGAACCAAATTTAGGTCCCAAACGGGAACCAAAGGCTTTCTAGGGGGCCGAACATGAGTGACCCCTTGGAAAAATACCATTTTGTGAATACTCACCTGTAAAATGGGTATTATAAGTATGTCACACACCCCACTTCAAACATTAATAATTACAATAGGGTTAACTCACCGCTAGGTGGCAGCATTGCAGAGAATCTCCAAAAATTCAACAGGCCCCTCCCGGTCTATACATACCTGGTACCTCCCAATAATCACCCAGTATTAAAACAGCAGTAAGACAAGGTACCAGGAACAAACAATGTAACCCTCAAACGTAAAGAACTAAACTTCACCATATAAAGAGCCAGGATACCAAAAAGGGCGGGTGAAGTGGGGTGTGTGACACACTTATAATACCCATTTTACAGGTGAGTATTCACAAAATGGTATTATTCTAAGTATGTCACACACCCCACTTCAAACATTAATAATTACAATAGGGACATCCAACAGCAGTGTCCAGGAAAGGGTGGGTATCCGACCAGGCAATAATGCAGAACAAACTCAAACCACTGCAGCCTGCAGAACCTTGCGGCCAAAAACAGCATCCGCTGAGGCCCGCACATCAACCTTATAGAACTTAGAAAAAGTATGAACAGAGGACCAAGTTGCAGCCTTACACACTTGTTCAACCGAAGCCTGATGCTGAAAAGCCCAGGACGCACCAACCGCACGAGTAGAATGAGCAGTAACGTGAAAAGGGGGATCCTTCCCCTTAGCCGAATAAGCTCCAACAATGGCCTGACGAATCCATTTACTAATGGAAGACTTGGCCGGAGCCAAACCCTTCCTAGGCCCACAGGGCACAACGAAAAAGGCATCAGTCTTACGAAAAGAAGACGTAGCACGCAGATAGTACCTAACACAACGTACAACATCCAAGCAGTGCAAAGCACTCTCCTTGACATTCTTAGGCTTAGGACACAAGGAAGGAAGAACAATGTCCTGGTTAAGATGAAAAGCAGAGACCACTTTAGGGAGAAAATCTGACTTGAAGCGAAAAACCACTTTGTCCTGATGATCCTCGAAATAAGGAGCCTGAATAGACAAAGCTGCCAACTCTGAAACACGCCGAACCGAAGTGATGGCCACCAAAAATGCAACCTTCTGAGTAAGAGTGGACAGAGCAATATCCCGCAAAGGCTCGAAAGGAGGAGCCCGAAGAGCAGAAAGAACCAAATTCAAATCCCAAACTGGGAGCAACGGCTTCCTAGGAGGCCGCACATGCGTAACCCCCTGGAAAAAAGTCTTGACCAAGGAATGGCTAGCAAAAGACTTCTGGAAAAAAATTGACAAAGCAGAAACCTGCCCCTTCAAGGTACTCAGCTGAAGACCGGAGTCCAGCCCCGACTGAAGAAAATCCAAAATCCTAGACACAGAAAAGACCCGGCAAGGCAAAGACCTAGCCTCACACCAGTCAATATAAGATCTCCAATACCTGTAATAGATGGAAGAAGAAGATCTCTTCCTGGCACTAATAAGAGTCCGAATGACCGCATCCGAAAGACCCTCCTCCTTTAAGATGGAGGTTTCAGCAGCCAAGCCGTCAAAGCCAGCGTTTGTAAACTGGGGTAACATAGTTGGCCCTGTGTGAGCAGATCCGGCCGAAGAGGCAGATCGAACTGATCCACGGCCAGACGAACAATGTCTGCGAACCACACCCGCCTTGGCCACCTTGGAGCCACGAGAATGGCGGGAACTCCCTCCAGAACCAACTTTCGCAGAACCCTGCCTAGCATGGGAATCGGAGGAAACAGATAAAGAAACCCCAGGTCCCTCCAGCTCAGGGCCATGGCATCCACCGCCAGAGCCAGAGGGTCCCGGGACAGAGACACAAAGGACGTAAGCTTGTGATTGTGACGAGAGGCAAACAGATCCACCTCCGGCGTCCCCCATCGGAGACAAAGCGACCGAAACACCTGGGGATGGAGAGACCACTCCCCCCGACGGGACGCACACCGGCTCAGAAAGTCCGCCTCCGTGTTTTCCACTCCCGGAATGTAAACTGCCGAGATGCAAGGGACATGAGTCTCCGCCCAAACTAAAATCAGAGACACCTCCCTGTGGGCGCCCAGACTGCGAGTCCCTCCTTGGTGATTGATGTAAGCAACCGCCGTCTGATTGTCTGATCGAACCTGAACCGGCAGACCCTGTAAATGATGCGTCAAGTGAGACAGAACCAACCTGATGGCTCGCAATTCCAGAACATTGATGGGCAAGTGGGGCTCCAGAGGGTCCCACTGCCCCTGAAACTGAAGATCCTTCCAGAAACCTCCCCATCCTGACAAACTGGCATCCGTGGTGACAGTTTCCCAAAGCGGGGTCAGAAACGACCTGCCCTTCAAAAGGTTGTCCGAGACCAACCACCACAGAAGGGACTGCCGAACCCGAGGGGACATCCGGAAGGACCGATCCAACGACCCCGGACGCCGGTCCCAAGACGCCAAAAGATGAAGCTGAAGCGTCCTCGTATGAAACTGCGCAAAGGGAACTGCCTCGAACGAGGCCACCATCAACCCCACCAGACTCATCCCTAGTCGAATGGACGGACGAGGATGGGAGAGAAGAAGCTGAGCCAATTCCTGAATCAACAGGACCTTGGCCTGAGGGAGAAACACTCTGTGCTGGCAGGAGTCCAACGACATCCCCAGAAAGGTCACCACCCTGGCCGGAACCAGCGAGGACTTGGGGTAATTGATCACCCAGCCGAACCTCTCCAGCATAGACACCATCATGCTGGTGTCCCCCTCTGCTTGACTGAAGGAAGGCGCCATGATGAGAAGATCGTCCAGGTAAGGCACAATGCGAATCCCCTGAGCTCTGA
Source organism: Gastrophryne carolinensis (assembly GCA_027917425.1). Taxonomy (NCBI): domain Eukaryota; kingdom Metazoa; phylum Chordata; class Amphibia; order Anura; family Microhylidae; genus Gastrophryne; species Gastrophryne carolinensis. Next base: position 238,046,773 of record CM051238.1, on the reverse strand, counting down.
GCAGGGCCATCACCCCCGCCAACACCTTGGTGAACACTCTCGGAGCAGAGGTGAGGCCGAATGGAAGAGCCACAAACTGAAAATGCCGATCCCCCACCACGAAACGAAGGAACCTCTGATGAGCTGGGAAAATCGGAATGTGAAGGTACGCATCCTTGATGTCTATGGACGTCATAAAGTCCCCCTGCCGAAGCGAACCGATCGCAGACCGCAGGGTTTCCATGCGGAACTTCCGGGGACGAATAAATCTGTTGAGATACTTCAAATCCAGAATCGGACGGAAGGACCCATCCCTTTTTGGGGACAGTGAAGAGATTGGAATAAAACCCGCGCCCTACCTCTGACGGAGGAACCGGGCAAACGACAGCTAAGTCTAGAAGATTCCTTACCGCCGCCAGGAGCCCCTGTGCGGCCAAAGGATCCAAAGATACCCGAGACCTGAAGAACCTTGGAGGAGGACGGGACTCGAACTCCAACTTGTAACCGGGGGACACCACCTCCCGGATCCATCTGTCCGAGACCTCCTGGTCCCACACCCGGGAGAAGAGTCGTAACCGTCCCCCCACCCGAACGGGTGAGGGCGCCCCCTCATTGCTGGGCGGGCTTGGCAACTGGCTTGGGCTTGGCGCCCCAGACGCGAACGGGACGGCCACGGCCTTTACCCCTATTCCAACTGGCGCCCCTGGAGGCCGAGAAGCCCGCACCCCTGCCGGCTCCGGCTCCCCGAAAGGACGGATTGAAGGAGACCGTCCCCCGAAAGGAACGGCGAAATTTCTTGCGCTGAGGTAACTTACCTCCCTTGGCAACAGAATCCAGCCTCTCACCAAAAAGCCTCAAACCCAAAAAGGGAAGAGCCGTGAGCGATCTTTTAGAATTAAAGTCAGCCGTCCACTGTCTCAACCACACACAGCGACGGATAGCTACCAGCAAGGCAGTAGCCCTACCACACATCAACATGGCATCCTCCTGAGCGGCCAGGATAAAGGACAAGAAGGAATCACAGCGCTTAAGCGCAAGAGACTCATCACAGGTAGGCTCGAGATCCACACCCAAGTCCCTGACAATAGACCTGACCGCAAAAGTCAAAAGAGCCGAAGCACAGACAGGCCTTAACACCGAACCCGCACATACAAAACCATGGCGGGCCAGCTGATCAATCCGGCGATCCTCGCCGTCCCTGAGCGAAGTCGTGTCAGGAGAATGCACGACCGCCGTGTTGGACAGTCCCAAGACCGGAGTATCTACCTCAGGGGGGACAGACCAACGCTTCATCAACTCCGCCGGAAAAGGATACTTCCTATCCCAGCTAGACGGCACACCGACGAGATGCGTAGGTTGCTCCCATTGCTTGAAAACAATCTCTTCAAAATGCTGTTGGCTGGGAAACTCCAAGCGCTGCTTGGACACCCCAAAAAGCTGACCCTTAGGCCTAGGAGCAACCACCGGAGGATCCAAATCCAAAACCTCAAACATCTGAGTCAGAATAGTAGATGAATCGAGAGGAAGGCCCTCAGCCTGATCCCCCTCAGCACCCAGCAACTGCTGAACCTCGGAATCCTCTTCCTCAATGAGTTCACCATCTTCAAGAGGACGATCCGACCAATCCAAATCTCCAATAACTTCCTCATCTGAATCCGGCGGAGGCGGAGACAGATGCTTCCGCTTAGCTGGAGCCTTCTGAGCGGCCATTGCGGAAAACGGGCGCATACCTCAGATTGCGAATCCCCACCCAGGACAACGTCACACGGGGTCCGGAATAAGTGAGGAGGAGAGGGAGATGGCGCGGCCGACGAAGTGCTAGGCACCGGAGTACTGGACTGCCGTGCAATGTTCCACTGTGCACATGGAATACACAAAATGACATCATCTCCCTGGAGCGGAGTCCCACAACCCCCGCACACCTTGGATTGTCCCGAAGGACCATTTCCGGTATCTGTGGCAGCCTCCATGTGGTGAAATTTATGGTATTCGCAGAACCCAGGGATTTATGCAGTACGCGACCCGGGATGCCCCCTAATATCTAAAATTGTTTAAAAAATCCTGACCCAGGGGTTTTATCATAAAATATATATATCCAATGAAGGAAAAACAACCCCCCACTAGCCAGGTATATAAGACCGGGAGAGCCCTGCCAGACGGGATCCCAGGATCTGAAAGACACAAAAGAACAGGGACAACAGTCAATCCAGGCACAGTAATACCTATGATAACATACAGAAATATAATACAAATACAACCCCCCCCCCATTAACCATAGACCAAAAAGGATGGTTAATATATCCAGCCAGCACCTTAAAAAGGCGGGCGGGAGCGAGGAGGAGGGAGAAGGAGGGGGACGTAAGGCGGGGGGACCAGGCCAACAGCCCTATGTGACCAAACAACCCCCGCAGGCTAATCTGCCAAAAACCCAAGAACGCCTATCTGGAGAAGAGCACGACCGCAGCGAGGCACCCGCAGTAAGATGGCGGCCCGAACACCGCTCCGTGTCTGCGAGGGAGGAGAAGACGAGCCCCGGGAGCGCGGGGGCCGAGAAAGCCCCGCCCCTCCAAGCAGGCCAATCAGCGCGCGGCCCGCGCGCGACGCGGTCCCGCCCACCTGCGGCGTCATCGAACGGCCAGACCGGCGAAACCGCGCTCACCTTCCAGGACGGGACCGGCGGAGCAACCTGCCGGTCCTCAAAGTGGCAGACGCAACACACAGGCACAACTCCCAGGACACTCTCTCTCTCTCTCTCTCCCCTGAGCATGCCGGGCACGCCAGGCCGCAAGCGCCGAGCACGGCGCTCAGCCGACAGGCGGGACCGCGGCGCTCCTGAGGGGAGAAACCGCCAAACCCGCTCAAGCAGCGCCCGCACAGTAAAAACACACACAAGGCAGGCGGATACACCTACCCAAACGTCAAACACGCCACAGAAAACAAGCGCAGGAGCCCTCACAATACCAGCCAGTTCAGCAGCCACACACTCACACAACCATGACACCCGGAGTAAGGAATAAACTACTGTCCCAGGGCTAGACACAAACCTGAAACAGCTAACTAACCGCTAGTTAAATGGGGGCATCCCACATCCGGATCACCACTCCGGGAATCCCGCTATGCCCCGCAATGAAGGGTCGAGCGGAGGAGCTAATCTCCTAGGCACCAATGGTGCCGGCTACCTTTTGTCCGGCCTACAGCCGAGGCTGGGAGGCTGCCAGTTAACAAGAATGCTACAAAACAAGAGCCGGGCAGAAATAGACCACGGGGGAGGGGGGCCGAGGGGGATACCCCGGCTACCTGCAAGCAGGAGACTTCTTTCTTCTGTCTTGTCGCCACCTTGCAGAGAATAACACTGGGTGATTACTGGGAGGTACCAGGTATGTATAGACCGGGAGGGGCCTGTTGAATTTTTGGAGATTCTCTGCAATGCTGCCACCTAGCGGTGAGTTAACCCTATTGTAATTATTAATGTTTGAAGTGGGGTGTGTGACATACTTAGAATAAAGTTTTGACCAGATGATGCAAGGCAAAGGACCTTTGAAAAAAGACAGCCAGGGCTGAAACCTGACCCTTCAAAGTACTGAGCTGGAACCGCAGATCCAGACCGTGTTGTAGAAACTCCAAAATCCTAGGAATCAAAAACACCCTGCAAGGTAAGGCCCTAGCCTCACACCAGTCAATATAGGACCACCAAGTCCTATAGTAAATGGTAGAGGAAGACCTCTTCCTAGCTCTAATCAAGGTCTGAATAACCGCCTCAGACAAACCTTCCTCCCTCAGGATGAAGGTTTCAGCAGATATGCCGTCAAAGCAAGCGTTTGTAAATTGGGGTAACGTAGCTGTCCCTGAGAGATCAGATCCGGAAACAGTGGCAGCCTGTACTGATCTACCGCCAGTCTTACGACGTCTGCGAACCAAACCTGTCTTGGCCACCTTGGGGCCACCAGAATTGCTGGTGCCCCCTCTAGAGCCAGCTTGCGCCCTACCTTGCCTACCATGGAGAAAGGGGGAAACGGGTACAGAAAACCCAGATCCCTCCAGGCAAGGGACAAGGCATCCGCTGCCAGGGCCAGAGGATCCTGAGACAGAGATACAAAGGACGGAAGCTTGTGATTGTGCCGAGAGGCAAAGAGATCCACCTCTGGAGTCCCCCACTTGTGACACAGGGCCCGAAATACCCTGTGGTTGAGAGACCATTCCCCTCGGCGAGAAAACCCCCTGCTCAGGGAGTCCGCTTCCGTGTTTTCCACTCCCGGAATGTACACTGCCGAGATGCAAGGAACATTGCTCTCCGCCCATGTCTGAATCAGAGAGACTTCTCTGAGGGCATTCCTGCTGCGAGTCCCTCCCTGGTGATTGATGTAAGCTACCGCAGTTTGATTGTCCGATCGGACCTGAACCGGTAAGCCCTGGAGGTGAAGTGTCAGACATGACAGAACCAAACGGATAGCTCTGAGCTCCAAGACATTGATGGGGGTGTGAGCCTCCTGAGGACCCCACAACCCCTTGAACTGATGATCCTTCCAGAAACCTCCCCAGCCCGACAGGCTGGCATCCGTTGTAACCGTCTCCCAACAAGGAGCCAGAAAGGATCTGCCCCTCATCAGATTGCTTGGTTCCAGCCACCACTGAAGGGACTGCCGAACCCTGGGAGACATCAGAAAGGACTGATCCAAGGACTGTGGACATCTGTCCCAGTTCAGCAATAGATGAAGTTGGAGCGACCTCATGTGGAACTGAGCAAAGGGGACTGCCTCGAAGGAAGCCACCATCAAACCCACCAGTGTCATCCCTAGACGGATAGAGGGGCGAGGATTGGTCTGGAGAATATGTATCAGATCCTGAACCCTCTGCACCTTTGGCTGAGGTAGGAACACTCTGGCCTGACTGGAATCCAGAATCATGCCCAGAAAAGGGATCTCCCTTGATGGGGAGAGAGAAGATTTGGGGTGGTTGATCACCCATCTGAACCTCTCCAGCGTCGTCACCACCATCCTGGTGTCCAGCTCCGTCTGGCATAGGGAAGAAGCTGTAATGAGCAGGTCGTCCAGATACGGCACAATGCGAATGCCCTGGGCTCGGAGCAGGGCCATTATGCCCGCCAGAACCTTGGTAAACACCCTCGGTGCCGAGGTCGGCCCGAACGGGAGTGCCACAAACTGAAAATGCTGATCTCCCACCACAAACCTGAGAAATCTCTGGTGTGCTGGGAAGATCAGTACATGGAGATAAGCATCCTTGATGTCTATGGACGTCATGAAGTCCCCTTGACGAAGGGAACTGATGGCTGAGTGCAGAGTCTCCATGCGGAACTTCTTGGTTCTGATAAACCTGTTGAGAAGCTTCAAATGGGCCTTATGGAACCATCCTTTTTGGGAACCGTGAAGAGGTTGGAATAGTAGCCCCGGCCTCTCTCTGAGAAAGGCACTGGGCATATGACCTCCATGTCCAGGAGATTCTTCACAGACAACAGGAGCCCCTGCGCAGCCTGGGGATCCGAGGGCACCTGAGACCTTAGAAATCTGGGAGGAGGCCGGTACTCTAACTCCAGTTTGTACCCGGATGATACCACTTCCAAAATCCACTTGTCTGTGACCTCCTGGGCCCAGACCTGGAAGAAGAGCTGCAGCCGTCCCCCCACCCGTAAGGGTGAGGGCGCCTCCTCATTGCGGAGCTGGCTTGGCAGCGGGCTTGGGACCCCAGGTAGAGACTGGACAGGCACGTCCTCTGCCTCTGTTCCAGGAATCACCTCTGAAGCTAGAGTAGGCAAGACCTCTACCCGCTCTGGCACCTTGAAAAGGAGGGATTAAAGGAGCTTCTTACGCTGAGGTAGCCTTCCACCTTTCGCCACAGAATCCAATTTGTCTCCAAACAGCTGCGTACCCAGGAAGGGCAGAGCTGTAAGTAATTTCTTGGCCTCAATGTCAGCCGCCCACTGGCGTAGCCAGACCGATCGGCGCATGGCCACCAGCAGCGCCGAAGTTCTACTACACATGGTAATAGTGTCGTCCATAGCTGACAAAACAAAATTCCTAAACAATTCACACTTCTTAAGGGCTGTGAATTCAATGCTGGCCGGGTTGAGCTGGGACCCATTTAACATGTCCCTAATCTCAGACCTGGTTGCCACAGCCACGAGTGCCGATGCACAAACAGGCCACAAGGCTGAACACACACTGGCAAAGGCATGACATGCCATCTGATCAATGAACTTGTCCTCGCCATCATTAAGGGTAGTGGCGTCAGGAGTATGTACAGCGGAGGAGTTGGGACAATCCTAAGATGGGCGCATCAACCCCGGGAGGGGAAGCCCAGCGCTTCACCACGTCAACCCGGAAAGGGATACTTCCTATCCCATCCCTGAGGAACACCGTGAAGCCGACTCGGCTTCTCCCATTCTCTAAGAATCATGCTGTCAAAATGATCCTGATTTGGGAACTCCAAGCGGGGCTTAGAGAACCCAAAGAATTCCCCCTTCTTCAGAGGGGCCTCCGCTGGTGGGGAAATATCCAGAACCTCTAAGAGATGGGCCAGGACCTTGGGAGGATCCCAGCATCCCCCAGCGCCTGCCCGGCATCAGAATCAAAGAACTGCAGTTCCTCAGTTTCAGATTCCTCAAACAATTCCCCCTCCTCAAGCGCAGAATAATCAGCCCAGTCAGGGGAGTCATAATCATCAAAATCAATTACCGGCGACAGATGCCTTTTCTTAGCAGGGGCCATTCTGCCCACTGAGCTAGAAATAATTTTCTCGAGGTTGGCCAGTCTAGCACATACATCCGAGTGCGACTACCCACTAATGACAGTGTCACCTGGGGTACAGATAATGCGGGGTGGGGTGGGAGATGAGACGGGCGTCACTGACCCTGGGATCCCAACTGCCGCGTTAGGGCCTGTTGCGCACATGGTATGCAAATTGGTACATTCTCCCCCGTAAGGGGTACCCCACAACCCACACATAGCCGGGATTGTACCGAAGGGAGCCCGAGGCGGTATCCTGTGGAGCCTCCATATGGTGATTTTAAGGCAGTCGCAATGACCAGAGGGAAGTACGCTGGTAAGCAAGCCGGGATGCCCCTTTAAGTCCCACATGGGAGGATTTGTAGGTGCCCCAAATCAATCTAGGGACCCTAGGAACGGGAGAACCCCCTTTTAAGCTGAGGAGCAGGGAGTCCTCTGGAAAGACACAAGGCAGTGGCCATAAGCACCTGCACACACACATATGCATAGTACAATCAAACAAAAATTTACTTATAACACAGTGTGACCAGCGCTGCCCCCAGTATGAATGGGGCACATGTAAAATACAATAACAGATGAAAAGGGGGCCCCACTCACGTGTCTCGTAAGATGGCAGCTAGCAGCACCGAGAAGCAAAGAGAGAGGGAGAAGAAGGGGCGGGCCACCACGGATCGCGCGCTACGCCTGGCCCTGCCCCCCTTCCCTCACAACCAGCAGCGCGGTTCCCAGCAGCCGGCGGAGACCGCAAAAGGCGCCAAAGCAGGAGGGGGCGGGCCGCGGCAGCGCGCGAGCGCCCGGCCCCGCCCCCTCAAACACCGCAGCCTGAGGGGAAGAAGCTCCCCTCAGCGGACTGCAGAAAATGCAAGAAAAGGTGTACAGCCCTGTAAGGTGAAGCACCGCACACACACTCACATAAGGATGAAAGAAAACGAAGAGGGAGAATACCCATCCCCTCCCTCCCCCACTGGAGGAACCCGAAGGGGGGAAACCCGCACCATGGGTGTAAGGGATGGATATATATATATATATATATATATATATATATATATATCTCTATCTATGGGACAGGGCATCCCAAACCGGGATCACCAACCCAGATACCGCCTACCCCCTTGTATGGGGTCTCACGGGGGAGCATGGCTCCCTAAACACCTATTAAGGTGATGCCTACCATCACCCGGACCTGCAGCCAAGGCTGGGAGGCTAGAATTGGGCTTAATGTATAAAGGTCCGGGCAGAAATAGGGCAAAACATGGCCGGGTGTAAGCCCGGCTTACCTGCAAGGAAGGGCAGCATACATCTTCTGACTTGCTCGCCGTCCTGCAGAGAAGGAACTGGGGAATGAGTGGGAGGTCCCAGGTATTTATGGACCGGGAGGGGCTTCTTTTTTGCTTTCATCTCTGCAGAAGTTCGCCCTCTACTGGACCTAACCCATATGTCATGAATAGTGGAAGCAGGGTGTGTGACATACTTGGAATAGATCTTTGGAAGAAAACAGCCAGGGCAGAGACATGACCCTTCAGAGTACCGAGTTGAAGCCCCAGATCCAAACCATGTTGAAGGAACTTCAGAATCCTGGGAATAGAGAACACACGACAGAGAAAAGACCTAGACTCACACCAGTCAATGTAGGCACGCCAAACCCTATAGTAAATGGAAGAAGAAGACTTCTTCCCTGCCCTAATCATGGTGTTAACAACAGAGGCAGACAGCCCCTTTTCCATCAAGATCGAGGTTTCAGCAGCCAGGCCGTCAAAGCCAGCATTTGTAAATTGGGATGGCATAAATGTCCCTGAGTGAGTAGGTCTTGAATCCTGGGCAGATCGTGCTGATCTACTGCCAGGTGCACTATGTCTGCGAACCACACTCTTCTTGGCCACCGGGGTAGCCACCAGGATTGCTGGCACCCCTTCCTGAGCTATCTTGCGCAGAACCCTGCCCAACAGGGGAAATGGGGGAAAGACATACAGAAGTCTTGTCACGACATTGCTAGAGCATCTGTGGCCAATGCCAGAGGATCCTGGGACAGGGAGATAAAGGCCGGGAGCTTGTGATTGTGACGGGACGCAAACCGATCCACATCTGGCTGACCCCAGCGGTGACACAGAGAGTGGAACACTCTGTCACTGAGGGACCATTCTCCCAGGCGAGAGGTCCCCCTGCTCAGAGTCTGCCTGCAAATTCTCCACCCCCCAGGATGTGCACAGCTGAGATGCAGGGAACATTGTCCTCCACCTAGGACAAGATCAGAGACACTTCCTTGAGGGCCCCCTTGCTCCGGGTCCCTCCCTGATGATTGATGTAGGCAACCACTGTATGGTTGTCCGAAAGTACCTGAACAGGCCGCCCCGAAGGTGTTGGGTCAAGTGAGCCAGAACCAACCTGACCGCCCTCAGTTCCAGAATGTTGATAGGTGTGTGGGCCTCCTGAGGGCCCCACCACCCTTGGAACTGTAGGGACTTCCAGAAGCCCCCCCCCCCGTCAGACTGGCATCCGTGGTGACCGTCTCCCAGCAGGGGGCCAAAAAGGATCTGCCCGCCAACAGGTTCCTGAAGTCCAGCCACCACAAGAAGGACCACCTGGCTAGGGGGGACAGAACAAGGACCTGGTCCAGGGACGCAGGATCCTTGTCCCATACTGACAAGAGGTGGAGTTGCAGAGGCCTCATGTGAAACTGGGCATAAGGAACCGCCTCGAAGCACGACACCATCAGGCCCACCAGCTGCATTCCCTGCCTGATGGAGGGATGAGGGCAAGCTGGCAGGAACTGAACCTGCGCTAGCAGACTGTCCACCTTCTGCTGAGGAAGAAAAATCATTGCCTGAACTGTATCCAGATTCATTCCTAGAAATGGCGTCACCAAGGAGGGAGACAGGGAAGATTTGGGATGGTTGATCACCCAGCCAAATGACTCCAGGGTGGATCCAGCTCTGCCTGTTGGATGGACTGAGAAGTGATGAGAATGTCGTCCAAACAGGGAAGAACGCGAATGCCCTGAGACCTGAGCAGAGCCATCACTCCTGCCAGCACCTTGGTGAACACTCTGGGAGCTCAAATGAGACCGAAGAGCAATGCCACAAATTGGTTGTGCTGATCCCCCAGAGCGAACCTGAGAAATCTTTGATGACCTGGAAAAAATACAATTCTGTGAAATACTCACCTGTAGAATTGGTATTATAAGTATACAGTACGTCCTGCTCCAGATAGATTACTTACACTTGGGTTATCCTCCGCCAGATGGCGCTGCACTGCAGAGACATGCAAAACAGGCTCCTCCCGGCCCCTCAAATACCCAGGGACCTCCCACAAATCCCCAGCATTGAAAAGCAGTAAACAAGAAGCCGGGAGAATTCAACCACCAAAACTGGTAACTATAACAATGATAATCACCATACAGGGGATCCAGAATAATGCAAAAACCAGGGTGGGGTGGAGCAGGACGTACTGTATACTTATAGTACCAATTCTACAGGTGAGTATTTCACAGAATTGCATTATTCTTAGTATACAGTACGTCCTGCTCCACATAGATTACTTACACTTGGGACATCCAATAGCAGTGTCCATAAAGTAGGGTGGGATCCCCAACAAAAAAGGTAACAGCAGACAGTTTAAACCACTGCCGCCTGCAAAACCTTGCGGCCAAAAGCAGCATCAGCTGAGGCCCTTACATCAACCTTGTAAAACTTTGAAAAGGTATGAACAGAAGACCAAGTAGCGACCTTGCAAACTTGTTCAACAGAAGCCTGGTGCTGGAAGACCCAAGAGGCACCAATAGCACAAGTAGAATGAGCAGTAAGGCGGAAGGGAGGACTCTTCCCCTTAGCAGAATAGGCCTGAATCACAGCCTGACGGATCCATTTGCTGATAGTAGACTTGGCAGGAGTCAAACCCTTCCTAGGACCATAAGAGACCACAAAAAGAGCATCAGTTTTCCTGAAGGACGTAGTGACTACCAGGTAATACTTCAGACACCTGACCACATCCAAGGAATGCAGAACCCTTTCCTTAGCATTGCTAGGATTAGGACACAATGAAGGAAGAATAATATCTTGATTCAAATGAAAAGCAGACACCACCTTAGGCAGAAAGTCTGGCTTAAAACGGAACACCACCTTGTCCTGATGTCTCTCATAGTATGGGGGCTGAATCGACAGGGCCGCCAGCTCAGACACACGCCTGACCGAAGTAATAGCCACCAGAAAGACAACCTTGAGGGTAAGTACAGCCAGAGCAGCATCCTCAATAGGCTCAAAGGGAGCACCCTGCAAGGCAGACAAAACCAAGTTCAAATCCCAAACAGGGACCATAGGTTTATGTGGGGGACGCACATGAGTGACCCCCTGAAAGAAAGTCTTAACCAAGGAATGCTGAGCAAAAGACAGACAGGGCAGAAACCTGACCCTTCAGAGTACTGAGTTGTAGACCTGACTCCAACCCATGCTGTAAAAACTCCAGAACCCTGGGGACTGAGAACACCCTACAGGGAAGAGACCTAGACTCACACCAACCAATGTAAGTACGCCATACCCTATAATAGAAGGAAGAAGAAGTTTTCTTCCTAGCCTTCACCATGGTCTCAACCACCGAGGCAGACAAGCCTTTCTCCATCAAGATGGAGGTTTCAGCAGCCAGGCCGTCAAAGCCAGAGTTTGTAAATTGGGATGGCGTAAGGGGCCCTGAGTGAGCAGATCTGGCACTCCTGGCAGAACGTACTGGTCTACTGCCATCTGCACCACGTCTGCGAACCACACTCTTCTTGGCCACCTGGGGGCCACCAGAATCACTGGCACCCCTTCCAGAGCAATCTTGCGCAGGACCCTGCCCAGCAGGGGGAATGGAGGAAAGACATACAGGAGCCGAAATTCCTGCCATGACATGGACAGAGCATCTGTGGCCAAGGCCAGAGGATCCTGAGACAGGGAGACAAAGGCTGGGAGGTTGTGATTGTGACGGGATGCAAACAGATCCACATCCGGTAGACCCCAACGGTGACACAGGGACTGGAATACCCTGTTGCAGAGGGACCACTCCCCCTGACGGGAGGCCCCCCTGCTCAGAGAGTCTGCCAGTAGATTCTCTGCCCCCGGAATGTACACAGCCGAAATGCACTGAACATTGGCCTCCGCCCAAGTAAGAATCCGCAACACCTCCTGGGAGGGCCCCCTTGCTCCGGGTCCCTCCCCGATAGTTGATGTAGGCAACCGCCATCCTGTTGTCTGAGCGCACCTGCACAGCCAGACCCCTCAGGTGATGGGTCAACTGCTCCAGAACCAACCTGATTGCCCGTAGTTCCAGAATGTTGATAGGCAAGTGGGCCTCCTGAGGGCCCCACCTCCCCTGGAACCGCAGGGACTTCCAGAAGCCCCCCCCCCCCCCAACCCGACAGACTGGCATCCGTGGTGACCGTCTCCCAGGAGGGGGCCAGAAAGGGCCTCAAATGGAACTGAGCAAAAGGCACCTCCTCGAAGCATGCCACCATCAGGCCCACCAACTGCATTCCCTGCCTGAGTGAGGGCTGGGGACACGACAGCAGGAACCTCACCTGCGCAGTTAGAGCTTCCACCTTCTGTTGAGGAAGGAATACCCTTGACTGAACCGTATCCAGAATCATTCTCAGGAATGGGGTGACCGAGGAAGGAGACAGAGAGGACTTGGAGTGATTGATCACCCAGCCGAAGGACTCTAGGGTGGACACCACCAGCTGAGTGTCCAACTCTGCCTGCTGTAGAGACCGAGTGGTGATGAGTATGTCATCCAGGTAGGGCAGCATGCGTATGCCCCTTGACCTTAACAGAGACATCACTCCCACCAGCACCTTGGTGAACACTCTGGGAGCTGAAGTGAGGCCAAATGGCAAGGCCACAAATTGGTAATGTTGATCTTCCAACGCGAATCTGAAAAACCTTTGGTCCCCTGAAAACACAGGGATGTGAAGGCAAGCGTCTTTGATGTCCACAGACGTCATGAAATCCCCTGGGCGCAGGGAACAGATGGCCGAGCGCAGAGTTTCCATGCGAAAGCGCCTGTTCTTGACAAATTTGTTGAGGATCTTTAAATCCAGAATGGGACTGACTGACCCATCTTTTTTGGGAACTGTGAAAAGGTTGGAATAGAACCCCTTGCCTCTTTCTCTTAAGGGGACCTTGCAAATGACCCCCATACCCAGAAGGCCTTGCACGGCCTGCATCAACACCTGCGCTGAGACAGGGTCCTGGGGGATCCGGGACCTGATGAAACTTGGGGGGGGGGGGGGGGGGGGGGGGGGCGCACAGCAAACTATCTTGTAACCAGGAGGAGACACTACCTCCTGAATCCACCGGTCTGAGACGTGGTGCCTCCAGACGTGAGCAAAGTGCTGTAGACGTCCCCCCACCCCAACGGGCGAGGGCGCCCCGTCATGCCTGAGGGGGCTTGGGAGAGGATTTGGGCTTAGACCCCCAGGAGGAGCCAGGACGTCGTCCTCTGCTCCTGTGCCAGGAATCAGCGCGAGCCCCAGCGAGGGACACCCCTTTTCCCTGCTTAGCACCGCGGTAGGGGAGTGAGAGGGGAAGAAAAGGAGCACTGGCCCCGAAATGGCCGAGACTGCCGCCTGCGCTGGGGTAACTTACCTCCTTTAGCAAAAAGGTCTAGGCGGTCCCCAAACAGGCGTAGCCCCTTAAATGGAAGCCCAGTAAGGGCCTTCTTTGCAGCATTGTCAGCATCCCACTGGCGCAGCCAAATTGCGCGGCGTATAGCTACCACCAAGGCAGAAGTTCTCGCACACATCCTAATGGCATCATCCAGGGCAGATAGGATAAAGTTCAAAAACACATCACAGTTAGACAGAGCATTAAACATTTCAGGTGGCAATTCATCAGAAACACCGTCAAGTACACTTCTGATCAGGGCCCTGAGCGCCACAAATGTAATGGCCGAGGTGCAAACCGGGCGCAGCGCCGTCCCCACAAATGCAAAAGCTTGGCCCGCCAATTGGTCAATGCGCCGGTCCTTGGCATCCCGCAGAGTAGTAGAGTCAGGGGAGTGCATAATCGAGGTGTGAGACAGCCCTAGAATAGGAGCATCCACCTCGGGTGGCGAAGACCAGCACTTGACCATATCAGCAGGAAAGGGATACCTTCTGTCCCAAATCTTAGGTATACCGGGAAGTCTACTGGGACGTTCCCACTCCTTAAGCACAAGGTTATTGAAATGGGTTTGTTCTGGAAATTCTAAACGAACCTTAGCAGTATGAAAAAGCTCACCCCTTTGCCTGGGTGCCGCAACAGGGGGAGAGATGGACAGAACCTCGAAAATCTGAACCAGCAGTCTGTCAGTATCATCCGGGGCCCAGGGGTCAGAGCCTGAGTCGTCATGACCCCTGGGTCTCTCGTCAGATGACCCTGAATCAGAGAACAGCTCCCCTTCGTCAGAGGGGGTGTAGCCACATAGATGCAAAAACTCATCAGACTCCGTAGGGAAAAGAGTGGCATCAGGGGTTAAGTGGCGCTTTTTAGCGGTGGCCTTACGCGCTAAAGTACTAGCAATCAATTTTTCAACACTGGCCAGTCTAGCAGCCACATCAGGTTGAGAATCCTCGCTTGTATGCGATGCAATGGGGGTGAGACTCAGGCTTGGGGGAGTAGGTGAAGTGAGACGAGGTGCAGGCCCAGCCTCGGAGGAAACGGGAAGCACCGATAGCGCCTGCTGTGCGCAAGGAACACAGACCCGTGCACTGTCACCGCTGATAGGTGAGACCCCACAAGCTACACACAGCCGGGCTTGTCCCGAAGGAACCCCGGTCACATTATCCTGGGATGCCTCCATATGGTGATTAATAGGCACAATAAGTCAGTAGGGATTGACGCTGTAAAGCAACCCTGGATGCCACAATGACACGCTAGGGAAGTGGGAGTAATTATACTAGGCCCAACTATCAATTACACCGGGCCAGGAGAAGCCACAGGATTCGCCCGTCTGAAAGACAATGAGAAGAAGGGACGTCAAAACCATGCACAGTAAGGAATGAGCATAAAGCCCCCCCCCCCCCCCCGAAGGCTACAGGGAGAATGAGGGAGGATGGCGGCCCTCTGTACAGGACCCACCGCTACACAGGGCATAGGGCAATAATGCGGGAGGGGCATCCCATGAAGGCTCACCATCAGCCTATACCGCCTACCCTTTGGTGGGGGATTGCGGTGGAGCAGCGCTCCTTAAGCACACATGGTGCTGCCTACCTTCACCCGACCAGCGCAGCCCAGGCTAGGAGGCACATCAAACGAGGAACGGGTGGGAATAGTCCAACAGGGCTGCAGGCTAATAGCCCCGCTCACCTGCGAGAGAGTGATAATTTCATGTCTTCGCAGTAAGCACTGCAGAGAAATCTGGGGATTTGTGGAAGGTCCCTGGGTATTTGAGGGGCCGGGAGGAGCCTGTTTTGCATGTCTCGGCGGAGGATAACTCAAGTGTAAGTAATCTATCTGGAGCAGGACCTACTGTATACTAAGAATACAGGAATATAAAGGTAAGCATCCTTGATGTCCACAGAGGTCATGAAGTCCCCTAGATGCAGGGAACTGATAGAGCGTAGAGTTTCCATGCGAAAGCGCCTGCATCTGACAAAATACAATTCTGTGAAATACTCACCTGTAGAATTGATATTATACGCATACAGTACGTCCTGCTCCAACTATAATACTTACACGTGGGTAATCCTCCGCCAGATGGTGCTGTTCACTGCAGACATGCAAAAACAGGCTCCACCCGACCCTTCATATACCCAGGGACCTCCCACAAATCCCCAGCATTGAAAAGCAGTGAGAAAAAGAAGCCGGGAGAAACCAACCACCAAACTGGTAACAGTAACAATGATAACAATCACCATACAGGGGATCCAGAACAAGGTGAAACCAGGGTGGGGTGGAGCAGGACCTACTGTATGGGTATAATATCAATTCTACAGGTGAGTATTTCACAGAAATGTATTATTCTAAGCATACAGCACGTCCTGCTCCAACTATAATACTTACACGTGGGACATCCAATAGCAGTGTCCATAAAGTAGGGTGGGATCCCCAACAACAAAGGCAACGGCACGTAGCTCAAACTACAACCGCCTGCAAAACCTTACGGCCAAAACCAGCATCAGCTAAGGCCCGAACATCAACCTTGTAAAACTTTGAAAAGGTGTCAACAGAAGTAGCAGCCTTGCAAACTTGTTCAACAGAGGCCTGTTGCTGAAAGGCCCAAGAGGCACCAATAGCACGAGTGGAATGAGCCGTAAGACGGAAAGGGGGAGTCCTCCCCTTAGTGAATCACAGCCTGACAAAAATCCATTTACTGATGGTAGACTTGGCGGGAGCCAAACCTTTCCTAGGCCCCGAAGGCACAACAAAGAGAGCATCAGTCTTCCTGAAGGCCTTAGTGACAACCAGGTAATACTTCAAGCACCCGCACCAGCACAGTCTTGAGGCAAATTAACAATGGAACGGGTGGGAATAGTCCTACAGAGCTGCAGGCTAATAGCCCAGCTCACCTGCGAGAAGAGAGAGCCATCTTCTGGGGATTTGTGGGAGGTCCCGGGTATTTGAGGGGCCGGGAGGAGACAATTTCGCTGTCTCTGCAGTCCAGCGGCATCTGGCGGAGTAATACCCAGACGTAAAGAATCTTATCTGGAGCAGGACGTACTGTATACTAAGAATATTAAATTAAACCCTCAGAATCATGCAACGTGTGTGACCTAAAAGGGCACCATCATGAGATTGTGCGCCACTGGGATGCCAATTTTTTTTTCACTGCGATCTGCAGAGAGACTGGGTAAATCTACAGCCTCGTTTCTTCGGGCTTTGTTTTGCTGAGGGGGATATTTGGGATCTGTTTTGTTCGGTTAGATGGGAAGTGATCACCATCTACACACATTTGGGGCACCATCTGCTTGCTTTTCACCTGCTCACCCTGCACCTACCAAAGTAATTTTTCAGAAAAGACTGAGTCTATTGGATGGGGGAAGGCAGATCATTTTTTTCCCAGGGGGCACCATCCTGCAGTCTTGCACAGGGTGCCATTCAACTTAAGGCAAGAATATAAGCCAATGGTTGCTTTGCACAAGGAACAAACTGGCTGCAATAAATCACTATATCATCGTGTGTCTGGCATAACCTCATAAGCAACACAAAAATTAGCCCCACTCTGTGGGGTATAATAATGCAGCTGGTGCATGTAAAAATAGAACCCTAGCCTATACTTGCTTACAGGACCACAGAGCACACCATCAATATTGTCATTGCCTTTTATTGTATAGAGCAGATGGCAACCTAAAATGTCTTACCATGTTATGACACACTTTAGAAAAGGCCACAGTCTTTGAGATTGTTTTTTATGATGACGTCAGTCACTGCATCAAACACAAACTGCACGTTCTTGGTATCTGTCGCACATGTGAAATGGGTATAGATTTCCTTTGTGTCCTTTCGTTTGTTAAGGTCTTCAAACTGACACTGGATGTAGGCAGCAGCTTCTTCGTAAGTATTTGAACCTGGAAAAGGTTTTAATCATAATGTAAATGTTGACTTACTGTTTGTAACACTAAAACAACCTCATTTATGGGGTTTAACCTTTACAAGATTTATATTGTAGATTTTATTATACAATGGTCATCAATATACAGTAAAAATACCATTTTGTGATTACTCACCTGTAAAATGGGTATTATAAGTATGTCTCACATCCTGCTTCGGAAATATTAATTACACGTGGGTTATGGTCCAGTAGAGGGCAAACTTCTACAGAGATGACTAGAAAAAGAAGCCCCTCCCGGGCCATAAATACCTGGGACCTCCCACACATTCCCCAGTATAAGAAAGCAGTAAGGGGACCAGGAAGAGCCAATAAAATCTAAGAGAAAAAAGTTTCACCATATAGAGGATCCAAGATACAACTCAGGGTGGGACGAAGCAGGGTGTGAGACATACTTATAATACCCATTTTACAGGTAATCACAAAATGGTATTATTCCAAGTATGTCTCACACCCTGCTTCGGAAATATTAATTACACGTGGGACATCCAATAGTAGTGTCCAAAAAAGGGTGGGGATCCCAACAGGCAATAGTGCACAAATTAAACCACTGCAGCTTGCAGAACTTTGCGGCCAAAAACAGCATCCGCTGAGGCCCGCACATCAACCTTATAAAACTTGGAAAAAGTATGAACAGAAGACCAAGTAGCAGCCTTACAAACTTGTTCAACAGAGGCCTGGTGCTGAAACGCCCAGGAAGCCCCAACAGCACGAGTAGAATGAGCAGTGATCTGGAAAGGGGGATCCCTCCCCTTGGCCGAGTAGACCCTAATAACGGCCTGACGAAACCATTTACTAATGGTAGACTTGACGGGCGCCAAACCCTTCTTGGGCCCGGAGGGCACCACAAAAAAGTCTTCCGGAATGGTGAAGTAGCCACCAGATAGTACTTTACACATCTAACGACATCCAGAGAGTGCAAAGCCCTCTCCTTGTCATTGCTAGGTTTAGGACACAATGAAGGAAGCACAATGTCCTGATTGAGGTGAAAAGCAGAGACAACCTTTGGCAGGAAGTCCGGTTTAAAGCGGAAAACCACCTTGTCCTGATGTCTCTCAAATTAGGGGGCCTGAAAAGACAGAGCCGCCAACTCAGAAACCCGAACAGAGGTGATAGCTACCAAAAAGGCAACTCTTAAGGTGAAAATGGATAGTGCAGCATCCTGCACTGGTTCAAAAGGAGGACCCTGAAGAGCAGACAACACCAAATTTAAATCCCAAATAGGCAACATGGGTTTGCAAGGAGGGCGCACATGAGTGACCCCCTGAAAAAAGGTCTTAACCAAAAGGATGAAGAGCGAAAGATCTCTGAAAGAAAACCGCCAGAGCGGACACATGCCCCTTAAGGGTGCCAAGTTGAAAACCCATGTCCAGACCATGCTGAAGAAACTCCAAAATCCGAGGAATGGAAAACACCCGACAAGGAAAGGCCCTAGCCTCACACCAATCAATGTAGGTCTGCCAGGTCCTGTAATAGATATTAGAGGAAGATTTCTTCCTAGCCCTGACGAGAGTCTGGACAACGGCCTCAGACAAACCCTTTTCCTTTAAGATGAAGGTTTCAGCAGCCACGCCGTCAAAGCCAGCGTTTGTAAATTGGGGTAACAAAGCTGACCTTGTGTGATCAGATACGGAACCAGAGGCAGCCTGAATTGATAGACTGCCAGCCGGACAACATCTGTGAACCACACCTGTCTTGGCCACCTTGGGGCCACCAGGATTGCTGGCACACCCTCTTGAGCCAGCTTGCGTACCAACTTGCCCACCATGGGAAAGGGAGGAAACAGATACAGGAGACCGAGCTCCCGCCAGGACAGACATGGCATCCACTGCCAGAGCCAGAGGGTCCTGGGACAGAGACACAAATGCTGGAAGCTTGTGATTGTGACGAGAGGCAAACAGATCCACCTCCGGCCTCCCCCACCTGCGACAGAGGTATAGAAATACCTTGTTGCTGAGGGACCATTCCCCCCGGCGAGAGGTTCCCCGCTCATGGAGTCCGCTTCAAGGTTCTCCACCCCTGGAATGTAGACTGCCGAGATGCACGGAACATTGCTCTCGGCCCAAGCAAGAATCAGAGACACTTCCCGGAGGGCACTCCTGCTGCGAGTCCCTCCTTGGTGATTGATGTAAGCGACCGCCGTCCAATTGTCGGAGCGAACCTGAACTGGTAAGCCCTGAAGTTGATGTGTCAGGTGCAACAGCACCAACCAAACCGCCCAAAGCTCCAGAATGTTGATGGGGATATGGGCCTCCTGAGGACCCCACAGCCCCTGGAACTGATGTTCCCTCCAGAAGCCTCCCCAGCCTGACAGACTGGCATCCGTGGTGACCGTCTCCCGACAGGGCGCAGGAAAGGACCTGCCCCCCAGGAGATTCCTCTGGTCCATCCACCACTGGAAGGACGGCCGGATAAGAGGGGACAGAACACAAGTCTGATCCAGGGACAGAGGACATTTGTCCCAAACCGATAGAAGATGGAGCTGAAGGGGTCTCATGTGAAAGCAAAAGGCACTGTCTCGAAGCAAGCCACCATCAAACCTACCAGCCTCATGCATTGCCTGATGGACGGACGAGGGCTGACAGAAGAAAACGAATAAGAACCTGAAGAACATCCACCTTCGGCTGGGGTAGGAACACCCTGGTCTGAATGGTATCCAGGATCATGCCCAGGAACGAAGCCACCCTTGACGCGGATAGAGAGCACTTGGGGTAATTGATTAACCACCCGAACCTCTCCAGCGTCCGCCTGGTGGAGAGAGGATGACGTAATGAGAAGGTCGTCCAGGTAAGGAAAGATACTCTGAGAAGGGCCATCACGCCCGCCAAAACCTTGGTGAACACCCTGGGCGCCGAAGTCAGCCCGAAGGGAAGAGCCACAAACTGGAAGTGCTAGTTGTCTACCATGAACCTGAGGAACCCTTGGTGTCCCGGGAAGACCGGCACATGAAGGTAAGCGTCCTTGATATCTATTGAGGTCATAAAGTCCCCCGGACGCAGTGAGTCGACAGCAGAGCGCAGAGTCTCCATGCAAAATGTTTTGGTTCTGATGAACCGGTTGAGTGTTTTCAAGTCCAAAATGGGTCTTATGGAACCATCTTTTTTGGGCACCGTAAAGAGGTTGGAATAGTAACCCAAACCTCTCTCTATGGAGCGGGGGGGGGGGGGGGGGGGGGGGACCAGACAAACTACCCCCATATCCCAAAGGTTTTGCACCGCCAGAAAAAGGCCCTGTGCCGCCCGTGGGTCCGACGGAACCCGGGACCTGATGAATCTGGGAGGAGGCCGGCATGCAAACTCCAGCTTGTACCCGGAGGAAATTACCTCCCGGATCCAGACGTCTGTGACCTCGAGGGACCAGACTTGAGTAAAGAGCCGTAGCCGTCCCCAAACCCGCAAGGGTGAGGGCGCCCCTTCATTGCTGAGCGGGCTTGGCAACGCATTTGGGTTTAGTACCCCAGGGAGTCCTGGGTCGGGCACGTCTTCTGCCCCTGCCCCAGGCATCCCCTCGGAATGCAGTGAAATACGTTCCCCTGCCTGACCGAGAGCCACGAAAGGAGGGGTTGAATGAGCCTGAACCCCGAAAGGGCCGGCGCTGCTTCTTGCGTTGAGGTAACTTACCTCCTTTGGCAACAGAGTCTAAACGATCACCAAACAGGCGCAGACCCATGAAGGGAAGTCCTGTGAGCGCCTTCTTAGCAGCATTATCGGCCGCCCACTGGCACAACCAGACCGACCGGCGTATAACAACCTACAATGCCGAGGTCCTGCTACACATACGGATAGTATTATCCAAGGCTGATAAGACAAAAGCAATGAACATCTCACAATGAGTCAAGGCTGTAAACTTCTCACTGCAAGGATCCAATTGGGAACCATCCAAAAGGCCCCTAATCAGAGCTCTAGCAGCCACGGCCGTGAGCACAGAAGCACAAACCGGACGCAAGGCCGAACCCACACAAGCAAAGGCATGTGAAGCCAATTGATTGGAATCCCGGGTATGCACGACTGAAGTATTGGACAATCGAAGGCGCGCCGACCAATGTTTAACCACATCAACAGGAAAGGGATACTTCCTATCCCACCCGTGAGGAATACCAGGGAGCCGGCTAGGCTTTTCCCATTCCTTAAGGATCAGATTGTTAACGTGGCTCTGATCCGGGAACTCCAAACGGGGTTTGGCGGTCCCAAAAAATTCCCCCCGTTGCGGAGGGGCCTCCGCAGGAGGTGAAATGGCAAGTACCTCAAAAATTTGAGTAAGGAGCCTATGGGTGTCGACAGTATTCCCGCGCTCTGGACCGGCATCAGCGCCGGGGTACTGCCGATCCTCAGATGAGTCAGAGTCCGGGAAAAGTTCCCCTTCCTCGAGCGGGGAACAATTAGACCAGTCAAATGGTTCCAAATCAACATAATCACAGGCCGGCGCCGCGGGCGCCAAGTGCCGTCTCTTACCTGGGGCCTTCCTGGCCGCAGAGCTAGCAATCGTTCTTTCAATGTTGGCCAGTCTTGCGCATACATCAGATTGCGACTCCCCACCGGTGACGTCGTCACTTGGGGTCATAACCAGGAGTGGGGATGTAGGTGATGAGGCCAGCGGGGTAGAACCGTCCGCACGGGGCCCGGCTTGCCGCACAAGAGCCTGTTGTGCACAAGGTATACAAATTTGCACATTATCCCCCAAAAGGGATGCCCCACACGACCGGGGTTGTCCCAAGGGGACCCAAAGTCCAGTATCCTGGGGAGCCTCCATATGGTGATTTTGTGATAGTCGCAATGATCAATGGGAATTACGGTATGAAGCTACCCAGGATGCCCCTTAGTGTCCGTAAGTGGGAGGATTTATAATCACAATTTGAACAAGGGACAGTGGACCGGGAGAAAAAACCCTCTAAATATAGTCAATAGTCCCACCTGAAAGACATAATACCATTTTGTGAATACTCACCTGTAAAATGGGTATTATAAGTATGTCACACACCCCGCTTCAGATAGTCATTACACTTGGGTTATACTGACCTAGATGGCGATCTTGCAGAGATGTCAAAAAAAGGAAGACCCTCCCGGTCCACCTGGGACCTCCAACTCATTCCCCAGTATGAAAACAGCAGTAAGGAACAAAGGGACCAGGAAGAGCCAAATTAACCAGTAACAATAAGAAAGGTTCACCATATAAAGGATCCAGAATATCAGGGCGGGGTGAAGCGGGGTGTGTGACATACTTATAATACCCATTTTACAGGTGAGTATTCACAAAATGGTATTATTCTAAGTATGTCACACACCCCGCTTCAGATAGTCATTACACTTGGGACATCCAATAGCAGTGTCCATAAAGGGTGGGGATCCAAAACAAGGCAACTTAAACCACTGCAGCTTGCATAACTTTGCGGCCAAAAACAGCCCGCACATCGACCTTGTAAAACTTGGAAAAAGTGTGAACTGAAGACCAAGTAGCAGCCTTACAAACTTGCTCAACAGAGGCCTGGTGCTGGAAAGCCTAGGACGCCCCAACAGCACGAGTATGAGCAGTAACACGAAAAGGGGGAACCTTCCCCTTAGCAGACTAAGCCCCAACAATGGCCTGGCGAATCCATTTTCTAATGGAAAACTTGGCGGGAGCCAAACCTTTCCTAGGCCCAGAGGGCACCACAAAAAGGGCATCAGTCCTACGAAAAGAGGAAGTAGCCACCAAATAGTACTTCACACAGCGAACCATATCCAAAGAATGCAAAACCCTCTCCTTGTCATTGCTGGGCTTAGGACAAAAGGAGGGTAGGACAATGTCCTGATTAAGATGAAAAGCAGAGACCACCTTAGCAAGGAAATCTGGCTTGAAGAGGAAAACAACCTTGTCCTGATGCCTCTCAAAGTAAGGGGCCTTAATGGACAAAGCCGCCAACTCCGATACACGCCGAACGGAAGTGACGGCAACCAGAAAAACAACCTTGTGAGTAAGCCTAGAAAGTGCAATAGCCTGCAAAGGTTCAAAATGAGGACCCTTCAAGGCAGAAGGAACCAAATTCAAATCACAAACTGGGAGCAAAGGCTTCCTAGGAGGCCGCACATGCGTAACCCCCTGGAAAAAGGTCTTAACCAGAGGATGAAGAGCAAAAGACTTTTGAAAGAAAACCGCCAGGGGAGAAACATGCCCTTTCAGTGTACTAAGCTGCAAACCTAGGTCCAGACCATGTTGCAGAAATTTTAAAACCCTAGGGATAGAAAACGCCCTGCAAGGCAAGGCCCGGACCTCACACCAATCAATATAAGACCTCCAAATCCTATAGTAGATGGCAGAGGAAGACTTCTTTCTAGCCCTAACCAGAGTCTGATTGACAGCATCAGAAAGAACTTTCTCCTTCAAGATGGAGGTTTCAGCAGCCACGCCGTCAAAGCCAGCGTTGGTAAATTGGAGTAGAGCAGCGGACCCTGAGTGAGCAGATCCGGCAGCAGGGGCAGATCTAACTGATCCACTGCCAACCTTACCACATCTGTGAACCAAACCTGTCTTGGCCATCTTGGAGCCACCAGGATAGCTGACGCGCCCTCTAGGGCCAGCTTGCGCACCACTTTGCCCACCAAGGGAAACGGAGGGAACAGGTACAGAAACCCCAGATCCTTCCAGTTCAGAGACAGCGGATCCCGCGAGAGAGACACAAATGCCTGAAGCTTGAGATTGTGACGAGAGGCAAAGAGGTCCACCTCCGGAGTCCCCCACCGGTGGCAAATCGACCAAAACACCTTGGGGCTGAGCGACCATTCCCCCCGGCGAGATGCATGGGACATTGCCCTCTGCCCAACCCAGGATCAAAGACACTTCCCTGAGGGCACGCCTGCTGCAAGTCCCTCCCTGGTGATTGATGTAGGCGACCACCGTCCGATTGTCCGACCGAACTTGAACCGGTAGGCCCCGCAACTGATGAGTCAAGTGAGCCAGAACCAACCTGATGGCTCTCAGCTCCAGAACATTGATGGGATTGTGAGCCTCCTGAGGCCCCCACAGTCCCTGAAACTGAAGATCCTTCCAAAATCCCCCCACAACCTGACAGGCTGGCATCCGTGGTGACCGTCTCCCAACGAGGGGTCAGAAAGGATCTGCCCCTCGTCAGATTGCTTGGTGTCAGCCACCATCGAAGGGAACGCCGCACCCGGGGGGACATCAGAAAAGACTGATCCAATGACAGCGGGGACCCGTCCCAGGCCGCCAAGATATGGAGCTGGAGCGTCCTTGTGTGAAACTGCCACCATCAATCCCACCAGTCGCATCCCCAGCCGGATGGACGGGCGAGGGATGGATAGGAGAAGCTGAGTCAACTCCTGAATCAGAAGAACCTTGGGCCGGGGGAGGAACACCCTGGCCTGAGAAGTATCCAGAGACATTCCCAGGAACTCCACCACCCTGGAGGGAGAGAGGCAGGACTTGGGATAGTTGATCACCCAGCCGAATCTCTCCAGGGTGGCTACCACAGTCCTGGTATCTAGCTTCGCCTGGCTAACAGAAGAAGCCACAATAAGAAGATCGTCCAGATAAGGCACGATGCGGATACCCTGGGCTCTGAGACGGGCCATCACCCCCGGCAGCACCTTGGTGAAAACCCTTGGAGCCGAGGTGAGGCCAAACGGAAGAGCCACAAACTGAAAATGGCGATTTTCTACAAAGAACCTGAGAAATCTCTGGTGTGCCGGAAAGATTGGGATATGCAGGTAAACATCCTTGATGTTTATGGACGTCATGAAGTCCCCTTGACGAAGTGAGTAGATGGCTGAACGCAGAGTTTCCATGCAGAACTTCCGGGGACGGACGAACCTGTTGAGTAACTTCAGATCCAGAATGGGATGAACGGAACCGTCCTTCTTGGGCACCGTGAACAGATTGGAATAGTAGCCCAGGTCCCGGTCCGAGGGGGCACCGGGCAAATGACAGCCATGTCCAGAAGATTTGCTACTGCCGCCCGGAGCCCCTGCGCGGCCAGAGGATCTGACGGAACCAGAGACCTGAAGAATCTGGGAGGGGGCCGGAACTCGAACTCCAGCTTGTAACCGCAAGACACCACTTCCCGAATCCATCTGTCCGAGACCTCTTGGTCCCAGACCCGGGAGAAGAGTTGCAGCCGTCCCCCCACCCGCAAGGGTGAGGGCGCCCCCTCATTGCTGAGCCGGCTCGGCAGCGGCCTTAGAGCCCCAGCTGTGTCATGGACGGGCACGACCCTTGCCCCGGTTCCAGGAATCACCTCTGGATGAGGAGAAGGCCAATCCCCTGCCAACTCTGGCCCTACGAAAGGAAGGAGTGAAGGAAGCTGCCCCCCGAAAGGGAAGACGCTGCTTCTTACGCTGAGGCAACTTACCACCCTTTGCAACTCCACAAAGGGAAGGGCAGCAAGCAACTTTTTGGACACAAAATCAGCCGCCCACTGGCGTAACCAAACCGATCGCTGGATAGCCACAAGCAAGGCCGAAGTTCTGCTACACATCACCAATGTGTCATCCAAGGTGGTCAGCACAAAGGACAAAAACAACTCACATCGCTTAAGGGCGGTAAACTCCTCACTAGCTGGGTCAAGCTCGGAAGAGGTCAACAGTCCTCTAACAACCGACCTGGCAGCTACCAATAAAAGCGCCAAAGCACAAACCGGCCGCAAGGCCGACCCAACACTGGCAAAACCATGACAAGGCATCTGGTCAATGCGTTTATCCTCACCATCCTTGAGAGTAGTGCAGTCCAGAGAATGCAGGATTGAGGTGCTGGACAACCCCAAAACAGGAGCATCCACCTCGGGAGGGGACGACCAGTGCTTCACCGCGTCCACTGGAAAGGGATATTTTTTGTCCCAACCCGGAGGAACACCCGGAAGCCGAGTAGGCCTCTCCCATTCCTTGAGAATAATGCCATCAAAATGCTTTTGATAAGGAAATTCCAAGCGCGGCTTGGTCACCTCAAAGAACTCCCCCTTCTGCGGAGGAGCCGCCTCAGGGGGAGAAATAGCCAGGACCTCAAACATATGAGCCAGGACCTTATATCTAAAGTATCCAAAGAATCCCCCTGACCCTGCTCGGTATCAGCACCACCATCGGACCCCTCTGACTCCTCAAACAGCTCCCCTTCCTCAAACGGGGAGCAATCAGACCAATCCAGAGAGTCTAACTCATCCACATCAAAGGCCTGCGTGGCTGTATACAAATGTTTTCTCTTAGCCATGCCCTTTTTGGCAACAGCACTGGAAAAACATTTTCAAGATTGGCCAATCTGGCACACAACTCAGATTGCGACTCCCCACCCGTGACCACATCACATGGGGTACGTATCAAGCAAGGGGGAGAAGGAGAAGAGACTGGCGGAGCAGAACCAGACGCTTGAGATCCGGACTGCCGCGTAATAGTCCGCTGAGCACAGGGTACACACAGAAATACATCATCCCCCGAAAGGGATACCCCACACCCCAAACACAGCCTGGATTGCCCCGAGGGGGGCCCAAGCCCAGTATCCGGGGAAGCCTCCATATGGTGATTTTTAAAATTAGACACAATGCCCAGAGGGAATTACGCAGTAAATGCTACCTGGGATGCCCCTTTAAGTCCCACGTGGGAGGAATTTACAGACCCCTAAATTTAACCAGAGACCCTAGGACCGGGAGAACCCCTCTTTAATAGAAACAACCTGGAACACACAAACAGACACAGCAATCAGACCACAATAGCAATGTCCAAAGGGGTTAATAAAAGGGGCATGAATATATACAGAGAAAAAAACTAATGGGCCCACAGGCCACTCACCGACCGTCACACACGCACACCTCGCAGCGGAAGAAAAAGGCGCGTAAGCAGAGGAAGAAGGAGGGCGGGCCGGCGCGGTTCGGGCGTCGCTCCCGGCCAGAAGCCGGGACCTGAACAGCGCCGCCAGCAGCACGGGGGCAGGCCGTAGGCGATCGCCCGGCCCCGCCCTGAGGGGAAGAAGCTCCCCCGCCGCCACGGCAGACCACAGAGGCCGGCGCCGGCTAAGTGCAGCGTAATGTAAATTGTAAGGAGTGGGATGTGAAATCACAACCCGCTGCACCATAAACCAGCACACTAACCATTGAGCCAAATGGCTTGCTTAGAAGGCAGCTATGCTACAGTAATCAAACATGCACCACACATACCAGATACCTTCCTGGAGGATCATCCTGCTCCGAGTTCACACAGATAATTAATACAGGCCACTGTTGTCAGACAGACCAAGGGACCCCCAATAGACAGATCCCGCAAAGGAGAAGTCCAGTGAGAAAGAGCCAACCTGAAAGCCTACCGCTTCAAAAATAGTTAGGTGAATGGACCCCTAAAGGTCCCACCTCCCCCGGAACCACAGGGGATTTTAGAAGAACCCCCCCCCCCCCCCCTCCGTCAACCTGATAGATTTGGTATCCATCTACAGGAAGACGCAAGGGAAGGGGGTGCCCCCTGACTGGTTCCTTGAGTACAACCGTCTCAAGAGGAACCCCCGTACCAAGGGGAAAGGTACACAGACCCAGCTCCAGGGAAGCTGGAACCCTGTCCAGCATTTACAATATAAGTTGCAGAAGAGCCCAAGGGCACCGAGCATAAGGGACAACCTCTGAGCAGCCACCAACAGGCCC
Source organism: Gastrophryne carolinensis (assembly GCA_027917425.1). Taxonomy (NCBI): domain Eukaryota; kingdom Metazoa; phylum Chordata; class Amphibia; order Anura; family Microhylidae; genus Gastrophryne; species Gastrophryne carolinensis. The sequence continues at coordinate 238,018,894 of CM051238.1, read as the reverse complement.
ACCAGCTGCAATCCAGCCTGGTGAAGAGACGGGAACAGCAAAGAGGGACCGAGCCCATGTAACCAGATTGTCCACTTTATAGCCAAGGAAACATGTTCCCGCCTGAACCGAATCCAAGTTCAACCCTAGGAATGGAGATACCAAATAAGGGGACAATGAGGAATTGAGGTGATTGAGCATCCATCCAAAGACTCCCTAAGGACACCACCAGCCGAGTAACAAAACCGGCCTGGCGTAGAGATTGGGAAGCAAAGAAGGACGACCGGGCAGTTCCTCGCGCGGACGCCCCCTTGTTCTCAACAGAGACATCACCCCCATCATCGCCTTGGCGAGCACTCTGGGAGCAGAAGAGGCGCCAGATAAGGCCACAATCAGCAGTGTTGGACCTCCAACACTAACCTGTAAGATCCTCTGTGTCTAGAAGACACAGCGGCAATGAAATAAGCATCTTAGATCTCCACAGACGGAAAGAGGTCCCTGGACACAGGGCGCTGGCGGCCCAACTCAGAGAAACCATGCAGAAAACGCCTGTGAATGTAAATTGCCGCACCTATGGAAGGCCAGAATGGGCCAGAGTGCCTCATCCTTTTGGGGGAATGTGGAAAGGTTGGTGTAGAGGCCCCTGCCTGTTAAGGGCAACCTGCAAGTGACCCCAGACCTCGCAGGCCATGCCTGGCCTGCGGCAACACCTGAAGAGAGAGAGGGACCAGAAGCACCCTGAAAATCTCGGGAAGGGACCGCCCAGCAAACACTATCCTGCATCCAGAGGAAACTACCTCCTGAATCCACCAGAACGAGGCATGACGCCTCCTGATAGGAGCAAGGTGCTGCGGCCATCCCCTCGCCCAGACGGGCGAGGGCGTCCCATCATGCTTGGGGGGTTTTGGCGACAGATTTGGACTTAGTCCTGCCGGAGGGGCCAGGGCGTTGTCTGCCACTCCTAGGGCAGGAATCTACACCAAAAAGCTGGAAAGACACCCCTGGTTCGTGTTTGACACTAACATAGGGGGGGGAGGGGTGCCCCTGCCCCGAGGAGGCCTAGACAGCCTTCTGCGAAGGGGTGTTTTGCCCTTTTCTCCAAACAGGTCCAGACGGACCCCAAATAGGCATCGCCCTCTAAAGGGAAGCCCAGTAAGAGTCTTTTTTGTAGCATCGTCAACACCCCACTGTCGCAGCCAGACCAAGCGGGGTATAGCCACCACAAGGGCAGAAGTTCTTGCACACATCCTAATGGTGTCATCCAGCGCTAAAAGGATAAACCTTACAAATACATCACAACTGGAGAGTGCATTAAACACCTCCCAGGGGAGATCCTCAGGTTGATGATCAATCATCTTTCTGATGAGGGTCCTAGCGGCCACTGCAGCGATGGCCGCGGCACAGACCGGGCGCAGAGTCGTCCCTGCACAAGAAAAGGCGTGGGAAGCCAGCCTATCAATGGCGCCGGTCCTCAGCATCCCGAAGGGTACGATAAGTAGGGCTGCAATAAAGGGGGGGTTAAGAACCCCAATGATCGGTGCATCCACCACAGTAGGTGATGACCAACAGTTAACCATATCAGGGGGAAAAGGGTATTTCCAATCCCAGTCCCCTGGAACTCCTGGAAGTTTACTAGGGCATTCCCAATCTTTGACTACAAGAGCCTGGAAGTGATCCTGCTCCAGAAATTCCAAGCGCGGTGTCGCTGTATGGAAACTCCCTTCTAGGCCTGGGAGCCTCAACAGGGAGAGAGATAGACAAGACCTCGAAGATCTTTATCAGTAATTCATCAGTGTCACACAGGCCGCAGGCACCAGGGCCAGTATCATCATGACTCCTCGCCCCCTCGTCAGAGAACAGCTCACCTTCATCAGAAAGAGCAAAACCCCGCTGAGTAGTGAACTCCGTCAGGGACCGCTTCTTACCAGGGCCCAAGCGCTCTGCCAACCTCTAAATAACCTGATCAGCCGTAGGCAGTCTGCGTGGCACGACTTGCTGGTCATTCCCGCTCGAGTGCATCTCATCAGGAGTGAGATTTAAGCACGGGGAGACAGGTGTATTGAAACGAGGCGCAGCCACTGGCAACCCTGACTGCAGGGCCAGTACATGTTCAGCACAGGGTCCGCAGACCCGTGCTCTGTCCGCATCAGCATGGGGTTGTCCACACGCTGTACACAGCCGGTCTTGTCCCGGAGGGACCCCGGTCACATAATTCTGAGATGCCTCCATATGGTGATTAGCAATGCAATTATGCCAGCAGGGATTTATGCAATAGGCAACCCTGGATGTCCCAAAGACCCGCTAGGAATGTGGGAGAATTTTTTGTAAGCCCGCTACAATTTATGTTAGGCTGGGAGAAGCCACCGGAGTCTTTGACGTCTAAAAGACAGAAAGGGAATAAGAGGTGTCAGAGCCATGCGCAGCAAAAAACAATACTAATGATGAAATCACCCGCGAGGGCACTTACAGACCTGGGGAGGAGGAGGACCGTAACACGCGCGCGCGAAGATCAACACAATGGCGCCAACCGAAGGGCGTGCCCAATCTGGCCGTGACGCGCGCCACGCCAGGTCCCCGCCTCCCCCAAAGAGCGCGAAGCTCTGAGGCAGCCGTTCAGGCTTGACAAGCCAAGTATAGGATATGCTAGTAAAAGCATCTGCTAATGTGGTACTCGTAGAGTCTGACGACGCCACCACCCAGCACAGTAAATTTTAATAAAAAATGAGAAGGTGAAGACGGCGGCGGCCAAAATAAGAGCAGCAAGCAGCGCGACCCTGACACCCAGTTGCCAGTCAAGGGCAAAGCTACGGCCATAAGCATGACAATACAGTACACAGACCGCCAAACACACGCACCCCCCCCCCCATTCTTTTCCCCCGAATACGGGGGGGAAACGAGGGAGGAAGGCGACCCTTTACACAAGGTCCACCGCTACACGAGGCAATAATGCGTGAGGGACATCCACTAGAGGCTTACCATTAGCCTAAACCGCCTACCCTTTGGTGGGGGACTGCGGTGGAGCATGGCTCCATAAGCACGCATGGTGCTGCATACCTTCACCCGACCATCGCAGCCCAGGCTGCTGGGAGGCACATCACAAGAGGACGGGTGGAAATAGTTGTGTAATAGCCCCGCTCACCTGCGAGAGAGTGATACTTCACGTCTTCGCAGTCAGCACTGCTGAGAAATCTGGGGATTTGTGGGAGGTCTCAGGGTATATGAAGGGCCGGGAGGAGCGTGTTTTTTGCATGTCTGCAATGCAAAGCGCCCTCTGGCGGAGGATTACCCAAGTGTAAGTATTATATCTGGAGCAGGACGTACTGTATACTTAGAATAAGGCATAAGGAACAGGATGTCCAGCCATGACATTACCAAGGCATCACGACCACGGCCAGAGGATCCGAGGACAGGGAAACAAGGGCCGAGAGCTTGTGATAGTGACGGGACACAACAAGGATCCACAACTTGTTGGACCCCATAGTGACACAGGGATTAGCACATCCTGTCGCAGAGGGACCCCACCGGAGCGAATACCACTGATATACAGGAAACATTGTCCTCCACCAGATTAGGATCAAAGAGACCTCCTGGAGGACCCTCCTGCTCCAGATCCCTCTCAAATAAACAAAGTAGGCCACTGTCGCCAGACAGACCGAGCGCCCCCGAACGGGCAGGCCCTGAAGAGGAGTAGGCCAGCGAAAAGGAGCAAACCTGAACGCTCACTATTTCAAATATCAATAGGTGTATGGACCTTCTAAGGGCCCCACCTCCCCAACAACCGCAGGGAGTTTCAGAAGAACAACCCCCCTTCAACCTGATAGATTGGCATCCATGGTGACCGTCTCCAGGAAGGGGCAAGAAGGGAACTGCAGGTTCCTTGAGTTCATCCATTCCAAGAGGGACCTCCTCACCAGGGGGGAAGGCACACAGACCCTGCTCCAGGGATGCCAGATCCCTGTCCTGTACTAACAATAGAAGTTGCAGAAGGGCCCCAAGGGGACTGAGCATAAGGGACCTCTTCCAAGCAAGCCACCAAAGGGCCCACCAGCTGCATCCCTGCCTGGTAAAGGGACGGAGACAGCAATGAGGGACTGAGCCCATGCAACCAGATTGTCCACCTTATTGCTGAAGAAGGCAGATACTCGCCTGAACCGAATCCAGATTCATTCCTAGGAATGAGGTTACCAATCAAGGGGACAATGAGGACATGGGGTGATTGAACACCCATCCAAATGACTCCCAGTGGACACAACCAGCCAAGAGACCAACTTAGCCTGATGTAGAGACTGGGAAGTGAAAAAGGACATCCAGGTAGGTCATAGTGCGGACGCCTCTTGGTCTCATCCGAGACATCACTCCCGTCAGCACCTTGGTAGGCACTCTGGGTGCTGAAGAGAGGCCAGATAACAAGGCCACAAATTAGCAGTGTTGAACCTCCTACACGAACCTGAAGAGCCTCGGTGTCCAGGGGACACAGGGAAGTGAACTGCCGCAAACTTGTGAATCCAGGGTGGACCAGACTGACCCATCCTTTCGGGGGACTGTGGAAAAGGTTGGTGTAGCGGCCCCTGCCTCTGCCTGTTAGGGGCAATCTGCAAGTGACCCCAAGACCCCATAGGCCCTGCAAGGCCTGCACCAACGCCTGAACAGAGACCAGGAGTACCCTGATAAACTCGTGGGAGGCCACGCAGCAGACTATCCTGTATCCGGAGGACACCACCTCCTGAATCCACCAGAATGAGGTAAGATGCGTCCTGATAAGAGCAAGGTGCTGCAGCCATCCCCTCACCCAGACGGGCGAGGGCGCCCCATCATGCTTGAGGGGGTTTGGTGGAAGATTTGGGCTTAGCCCCGCCGGAGGGGCCAGGACGTTGTCTGCTGCTCATGGGGCAGGAGTCTGCACGAAACGCCAGGAAGGACACCCCTGGTTCCTGTTTAACACTAAGGTGGGGGGGGAGGGGTGCCCCTGCCCCGAGGGGGCCGAGACGGCCGTCTGCGTTGGGATGATTTGGCCTTTTTACCAAACAGGTCCAGACGGGCCCCAAATAGGCGTTGCCCTCAAGTAGCATCATCAGCACCCCACTGTCGCAGCCAGAGCAAGCGACGTATAACCACCACAAGGGCAGAAGTTCTTGCACGCATTCAAATGGTGTCATCCAGCGCTAATAGAATACATTTTACAAATACATCACAACTGGAGAGTGCATTAAACACCTCCCAGGGGAGATCCTCAGGGTGATGATCAAGCATCTTTCTGATGAGGGTTCTAGCGGCCACTGCAGTAATAGCCGCGGCACAGACCGGGCGCAGCGCCGTCCTTGCACAAGAAGAGGCGTGGGAGGCCAGCAGATCAATGCGCCGGTCCTCAGCATCCCGAAGGGTACTATAAGCAGGGGCTGTAATAAAGGGGGGGATTAGGGACCCCTATGATCGGCGCATCCACCACGGGGGGTGATGACCAACAATTAACCACCTCAGGGGGAAAAGGGTATTTCCTATCCCAGCCCCCTCGAAGTTTACTGGGGCATTCCCATTCCTTGAGCACAAGAGCATAGAAATGAGCCTGCTCTAGAAATTCCAAGCGTGCTGTAGCAGTATGGAAACGCTCCCCTCTAGGCTTGGGGAGCTCACCGGGGATAGAGATAGACAGTGCCTTAAAGACCTTAATCAACAAATCGTCAGTGTCACACTGACCCTAGTATTCAGAATAGTCATGACTCCTCAGCCTCTTATCAGCTGAGCCTGAGTCAGAGAACAACTCCCCTTCATCAGAAGGGGTATAGTCACACGGAGTAGTAAACTCCTCGGTTCCCATAGAAAATACAGAAACATGAGGCGACAGGTGCCGCTTCTTACCAGGGCCCATGCGCTCTGACAACCTCACAATAATCTGTTCAGCCGTAGGTAGTCTGGAAGGCCCAGCAGGCTGCAATTCCCCACTTGTATGCGACTCAGCAGGAGTGAGATTTAAGCCTGGGGTGATAGGTGAATTGAAGCGAGGTGCAGCCACTGGCAGACCTGATTGCAGAGCCAGTGCTTGCTCGGCACAGGGTCCGCAGACCCGTGCCCTGTCCGCATCAGTGTGGGGTTGTCCATACGCTCTACACAGCCAGTCTTGTCCCAGAGGGACCCCGGTCACATAATTCTGAGATGCCTCCATATGGTGATTATTTAGACACAATATGCCAGCAGAGATTTACACAATAGGCAACCCTGGATGCCCCAAGACCCGCTAGGAAAGTGGGAGTAGATTTACAAGGCCCACTATAATTACACCAGGCCAGGAGAAGCCAATGGTGTTCACCAGTCTGAAAGACATAATGGGAATAAAGGGTGTCAGAACCATGCGCAGTAATCAAGGATCATGAAAATCGCCCGCGAGGGCACTTACAGACCAAGGGAGGAGGAGGACCGCTACCACGCGTGTGTGCGAATAGCATAAAAATGGCGCCAAGCGAACCTCGAAGGGCGGGCCAGAGCGTGCAGTGACGCGGAGCGCGCCAAACCAGGTCCCCGCCCCCCCGAAGCTCTTAGATTCAGCGTTGTCATGAGGAGCGAAGTGTATGACACACTTAGAAAAATGATTTGCCAATGAAGACGCCGCAGCGTCTGAGGCGACGCCGCCGCAGCCTGGCGCAGCACATCCAGTAAAGGAAAGAGGTGCGTGCGGCAGATACACAATACAAATGCAAACAGCGCGGCTCTGACACCAGGAATACAGTCAAAGGACAATACTAAGGCCATAAGCGTGTAAACACCATACGCTGAGACCACCACACACCCCCCCCCCTTTCTTTCCCCCCCCGAGCTACAGGGGGAACGAGGGAGGATGGCGACCCTTTGTACAGGGCCCACCGCTACACGGGGCAATAGTGCGGGAGGGGCATCCCCTAGAGGCTCACCATCAGCCTAAACCGCCTACCCTTTGGTGGGGGACTGCGGTGGAGCATGGCTCCATAAGCACGCATGGTGCTGCCTACCTTCACCCGACCAGCGCAGCCCAGGCTGGGAGGCACATCACAGGGAGGACGGGTGGGAATAGTCCAACAGGGCCTCAGGCTTTGATAGCCCCGCTCACCTGCGAGAGAGTGATACTTCATGTCTTCGCAGTCGGCACTGCAGAGAAATCTGGGGATTTGTGGGAGGTCTCCGGGTGTTTGAGGGGCCGGGAGGAGCCTGTTTTGCATGTCTCTGCAGTGCAGCGCCATCTGGCGGAGGATAACCCAAGTGTAAGTACTATATCTGGAGCAGGATGTACTGTATACTAACAATATAAAGTTTTTGTCCTCTTTCATAAAGGTTTGGCAAATTAAAGAGGAAAGACTTTATTTCTTTAACCCCAGAAGCATGGGGGCATTACATCCAATTTACAATGCCCTGCTGCACCTCCTCTCATTCCAAGCCCAACCATTCTGTGACCATTGACTGATTGGTTTAGTGACACATGTCACTAGTACGCACCATGGCAAAGCAATGGCCTCCACCAATGTAACACAGAAAGTGGCGATTACAAGGGTTCCCTCGCCACAAGCCTGACACATGGAGATTCCCAAATACACATGACCACAAGACAGCAGGGATATAGGAAGGAGTTTTGTGGCTTTTAGATTTAAAAAAAAGTCACTGAGAAATGAGTGGTATGTGAAACCAACTGTTCTTTACAGTTTATCCTAAGCCCACACAGTACACAACCAATTAGGCACGGTTTTGAACCACCATGTTAAACCTGCTGAGTTGCTGAAAACAACTTGGAAATGGCATTAAAGAAGTGTTGACAGATTTCAGGCAGTCACTTGAGGCTCTACAGCTCTCAGCAAGAAAAATGAAGCAGCTCGGGAAAAAAAACAGAGCTTCTTGTAAATAAATACATACCTTTCCCTGTCTCAGCCACAGAACGCAAAGAAAAAAAATTATTCATAGACATACTGAAAGTATTTACCGGCATATTCAGGGTAACAGATTGTCAGAGGACTCCTCTTTATTTTCTCCTCAAAGAGATCCTTTTTGTTTAGGAAAAGAATTATGGAGGTGTCTGTAAACCACTTATTATTGCAGATGCTATCAAATAATTTCATACTTTCATGCATACGGTTCTAAGAAAAAAAGAAAAAATACAGATTATATCAGGATTAAAGTACACTAGGTAATCCTCTAGAACACAAACGTTAAAAAGGGGTTGTTCAGGTGAAATGTAAAAAGTCATCACTGGGGTCATGCTAAATACTTGGTGAAGCCAGTGGGACTTCCGGTGTGTATTGCAACATGCATCCCAGCAAGCTATTTAACAAGAACACACAAAAAAAAAGTACATGTGATGCCACATTTTTACAGTTTAGGTACATTCCTTTTCCAGCGATGTCAGGATATATTTTTAAAGTTTGGAAATAATAGCACCCTATGGGCTATGCTAAAAATGCCACCTTTTTTCTGCTTAGCCCATAGGGTTCCATTTTCAAACTTAAAAACAAATATCCTTAGATAATTTTAAAAAATTATGTGCCTAACCTATAAAAATGCTCCATCACGTGTACAGGTCATTTGGGGGGGGGGGGGGGGGGGGGGAGCGGTAGATTCATCAGGTTATTGTTGTCGAATATTGTTAAAGCAGAGATCCAGCCCCTGTTTAGTAGCCCAGCAGCCAGATTTTATTTTTTGCATAAGAACCTTTCTGCCTGAAAGGTGGATATTTCTACCCCTATTGCCACTATGTGGGACACTGCATCGCTTGAATCTGCAGGGAGAATAGTTGCTTCTTCCATAGCTTGTCTTGTTTTTTTTTGTGCTCCTTCATGAACCACAAAAATGAATCCTTATACTGGAAGTTTAACGCTGCTCAGTAGTTTTACAGACATGAAGAAAAGAGGTACCCCTCTTTCTTCACAGCCACATGAAGCAGTTCCCAACCTGCTTTTCACTTCTGCAGCATGACTGTGTAATAGGAGGTTAGAGATCATTCCAAACATTCAGCCTGGCAGAAATCAATTATCAGTGATGTAAGACACTAATACAATGGTTTTATAGTCTGGCTGTATATAAAGCTTCTTTAAGGGGTCTATACCAAAAAAAATATAAAAAACAGATACAGTGACTGATGACCGTTGCGGGGTCACAACCTACAGCAAGTGTTGGTCATAACCCAAAGAATAATCTTGTTCTTAAAGTGGACCAACACCCAGGATTTTGACTATCCTGGGTTTTGGTCCACTTCGGTGGGGCACCCCGATCGGGCGGCCTTGGACGCGCATACCAGCTCAGCTGGCTCTGAGCGCTGGAGGCCGCGTCTCGCGCTTCCCTCTAACAGGGAGCGCGCCTGCACCGCCCATTCACAAACGGCCGGCGTGGGTGCGCACCCTGCTAGAGGGAAGCGCGAGACGCGGCCACGGCTTGCGCATGCGCCGATGGAACGGGGCTGAGGTAAGGTTTGTGTGCCTCCTGGGGGGTTCTGGAGGGATCTGATCTGTCTGGGAATCTTATAGATTTCCGGGCCGATCCCCCCTGGGTGTTGGTCCACTTTAAAAGAAATCTCTCATTGCCGGAAACCATGAAGTCTCTCAAGCGGTGGACCGTACGGGAGCAGCTGTCGGAGACAGAAGGTAAGGGTTTTTTTTTTTTGTTTTTTTTTTAAGGTCCCTTAACCTCCTAAAACTAGTTATTTTTGATTTTTAAGTTAGGTGATGCCGACGCCTATACAGAATATTTGTAAAAATACCATTCTGTGAATACTCACCTTGTAGAATGGATATTATAAGTGTGCATCACGCCCTGCTCCAGTAATAATAATTACGTCTGGGATATAGTCCACTAGAGGGCGCTTTACTGCAGAGATGGCAAAAAAAAGGCCCCTCCCTGTCCATATATACCCGGGACCTCCCACTCATTCCCTAGTATAATTAAGCAGTAAGGGAACCAGGAGAAGCCAATAACAAGATTAACAATATTTAACAAGGAAAACTTCACCATATAGAGGATCCAAGAATAAAAACTCAGGGTGGGATGGAGCAGAGCGTGATGCATACTTATAATATCCATTCTACAAGGTGAGTATTCACAGAATGGTATTATTCCAAGTATGCCTCAAGCCCTGCTCCAGTAATAATCATTACGTCTGGGACATCCAGTAGCAGTGTCTAACAACGGGTGGGGATCCCAAAAAGAGCAACAATGCGCAGTTCAAACCAGTGCAGCCTGCAGAACTTTGCGACCAAAAACAGCATCTGCTGAGGCCCGAACATCAACCTAGTAAAACTTGGAAAAAGTATGAACAGAAGACCAATTAGCAGCCTTACAAACTTATTCAACAGAAGCCTTGTGCTGAAAAGCCCAAGAGGCCCCAACAGCACGGGTAGAATGAGCAGTAATTTGGAAAGGGGGATCCCTCCCTTTAGCAGAATAGGCCCCAAAAATGGCCTGACGAATCCATTTGCTAATGGTAGACTTGACCAGCGCCAAACCCTTCTTTGGACCAGAGGGTACCACAAACAAGGCGTCCGTCTTCCTGAAAGGCGCTGTAGCCACCAGATAGTATTTCAAGTTTCTGACAACGTCCAGAGAATGCAAGGTCTCTCCTTGTCATTACCAGGATTAGGGCATAAGGAAGGAAGCACAATGTCCTGTTTGAGGTGAAAGGCAGAGACAACCTTAGGCAAGAAATCTGGTTTAAACCAGAAAACTACCTTGTCCTGGTGTCTCTCAAAGTAGGGGGCCTGAATAGACAGAGCCGCCAACTCAGACACGCCGGACAGAGGTGATAGCCACCAAAAAACCTTCAGGGTAAGGAGAGACAAGGCAGCCTCATGCACAGGTTCAAATGGAGGACCCTGAAGGACAGACAATACCAAATTCAAATCCCAGACCGTTAACATGGGTTTGCGAGGAGGGCGCACATGAGTGACCCCCTGGAAGAAAGTCTTGACCAGAGGATGTAGAGCGAAGGACCTCTGGAAGAAAACGGCCAAGGCGGACACGTGACCCTTCAAAGTGCTGAGCTGAAGACCCAAATCCAAACCATGTTGAAGGAACTCCAGGATCCTAGCAATTGAGCACACACGACAGGAAAAGGCCCTAGACTCACACCAGTCAATGTAGGTCTGCCAGGTCCTATAAGATAGTAGAGGAGGATTTCTTCCTAGCCCTGACAAGAGTATGAACAACCCAATCAGACGGTCCTTTCTGCTTTAGGATGGAGGTTTCAGCAGCCAGGCCGTCAAAGCCAGCGTTTGTAAATTGGGATAACAGAGCCGTCCTTGAGTGAGAAGGTCCGGAACCAAAGGGTAGAGTGTACTGATCCACTGCCAGCTGCACGTCTGCGAACCACACCTGTCTTGGCCACCTGGGGGCCACCAGAATGGCTGGTGCCCTCTCCTGTACCAACTTGCGCAGAACCTTACTCATTAGAGGAAACGGAGGGAAGAGGTACAGGAGACAGAGTCCCTGCCAGGGCAGACACAGTGCATCCACCGCCAGAGGATCCAGGGACAGGGAGACAAATGCTGGAAGCTTGTGATTGTGGCGAGAAGCAAACAGATCCACGTCTGGCATCCCCCAAAGGTGACAAAGGGATAGGAAGACCTCGCTGTTGAGGGACCATTCCCCCCAGCGAGAGGCCCCCCTGCTCAGGGAATACGCCTCCAGATTCTTTGCTCCCAGAATATAAACTGCTGAGATGCACGGGACATTGTCCTCGGCCCAGGACAGAATCAACGACACCTCCTTTGCTCCGAGTCCCTCCCTGATGATTGATATAGGCGACCGTCGTCTGGTTGCCGGAGCGAACCTGTACCGGAAGGCCCTGACGGTGAGGAGTCAACTGTGCCAGCACCAACCGAAACGGCCTCAGCTCCAGGACGTTGATAGGAGTGTGAGCCTCCTGAGGGCCCCACAGCCCCTGGAATTAGAGGGCTCTCCAGTAGCCCCCCCAACCTGACAGACTGGCATCTGTAGTGACCGTCTCCCAACATGGTGTCAGAAATGATCTGCCCCCCAGAAGACTCCTCGAGTCCAGCCACCACAGGAGGGACCGCCGGACCAGAGGAGAGAGAACAAAGGCCTGCTTCAGAGACAGGGGACTCTTGTCCCAGACTGAAAGGAGATGGAGCTGAAGGGGTCTCATGTGAAATTGAGCGTAAGGGACTGCCTCGAAGCAGGCCACCATCTGTCCCACCAATTGCATCCCTTGCCTGATGGAAGGACGAGGGCTGGACAGCATGAAATGAACCAGAGCTTGAAGAGAATCCACCTTCTGCCGAGGAAGAAAAATCCTGGTCTGAATGGTATCCAGATTCATGCCCAGGAAGGGTGTCACCCGGGATGGTGAAAGGGAGGACTTGGGATAATTGATCACCCAACCGAACGTTTCCAAGGCAGTTACCACTGTCTGGGTATCCACGTCTGCCTGCTGGAGAGAATGAGATGTAATGAGAAGGTTGTCCAGATAAGGGAGAATGCGCATGCCCCCAGCTTTGAGGAGGGCCATCACCCCCACCAGCACCTTGGTGAAAACTCTGGGGGCTGAGGCGAGACCAAAGGGAAGTGCCACAAATTGGTAGTGCTGGTCCTCCAGGGCGAACCTGAGGAACCACTGATGCCCTGTGAAGAATGGCACATGAAGGCAAGCATCCTTGATGTCTATGGAGGTTATGAGGTCCCCCGGGCGCAAAGAGCTGATCGTGGAGCGCAGAGTCTCCATGCGTATGCGTCTGGTCCTGATTAACTTGTTGAGAAGCTTTAAGTCCAGGATGGGCCTGATGGAACCATCCTTTTTGGGTACTGTGAAGATATGTGGAATAATAACCTTGACCTCTCTCCCCCGGAGGGACCGGACAGATGACCCCCATATCCAAAAGGTTCTGTACAGCCAGAAACAGACCCTGAGCTGCCAGGGGGTCTAGAGGAATCTGAGACCTGAAAAATCATGGAGGGGGCCATGCAGCGAACTCTAGCTTCTAGCCGGAGGACACAACCTCTAGAATCCACTTGTCTGAGACCTGTAGCCCCCAGACATGAGCGAAGAGCCGCAGCTATCCCCCCCACCCGTGAGGGCGCCCCTTCATGGCTGAGCGGGCTTGGTGACAGATATGGGCTTGGAGCCCCCGGAGGATCCGAAGCAGGCACGGCCTCTGCCCTTGCCCCAGAAGTCTCCCCTGTGCCCCGCAAAGGATACCCCCCTCCCTGACCTGAATCCACGAAAGGAGGGAGTAAAGGACCCTGAACCCCGAAAAGGCCGCGGCTGTCTTTTGCGTTGGGGCAACTTACCTCCCTTAGCAAAAAGGTCCAAACGGTCACCAAAAAGGCGCAGCCCCTTAAAGGGTAGCCCTGTGAGAGCCTTCTTAGCAGCATTGTCCGCCGCCCACTGGCGCAGCCAGACCGAGCGGCGAATAGAAACAACCAGAGCTGACGTCCTGCTACACATCCTAATGGTGTCATCTAAGGCAGAAAGAATATAAGTGATAAACATCTCACATTGTGATAAGGCTAAAAATTCGGCACTAGAAGAATCATCGGGAGAGCCTTCCAAAAGGCCCTTGACCAGAGTCCAAATGGCCACTGCAGTAATAGCATAAGCACAGACCGGCCGCAGGGCCGATCCAGCCCAGGCAAAGGCATGGGACACCAGCTGGTCAATATGCCAGTCCTCACTATCCTTCAAGGTAGTAGAATCAGGGGAATGCACCACCCAAGTGTTGGACAACCCCAACACAGGGGCATCCACTTCTGGGGGAGTTGACCAACATTTAATAACATCCGAGGGAAAAGGGTACCTTTTGTCCCATCCCTTAGGGATACCAGAAAGCCGGCTAGGCCGCTCCCATTCTTTGAGAACCAAATTATTGAAATGTGCCTGTTCTGGAAATTCCAAACGTGGCTTTGCAGTACCCAACAATTCCCCCTGTTGCTTGGGTGCCGCAGCAGGAAGGGAAATGGAGAGCACTTCAAAGATTTGAGTCAAAAGTCTATGGGTGTCATCAGCATCCCAATGCTCTGAGCCGGCATCAGCGCCAAGGTAATGATGATCATCAGAAAATTCTGAATCTGAGAATAATTCCCCTTCCTCAAGTGGGGTATAGTCAGATAAATCAATGAAATCTTCAGTCTCCAAAGCAAAGGCTGACGCAGCAGGTGCCACGTGCCGTCTTTTAGCTGGGGCCTTACGGGCCGCAGAGCTAACAATCAATCTCTCAATGTTGGCCAGCCTGGAAGACACATCAGGCTGAGACTCCCCACTAGTATTGATCTCACTGGGAGTCATGATCAAGCGAGGGGGTGTGGGAGAAGACATGGTGGGCACAGACCCAGACACAGGCAACCCAGAGTGCCGTGCACGCGCCTGCTGGGTGCAGGGTACACAGACCCGCACATCATCGCTCACAGGGGATGCCCACACACAGCCGGGCTTGTCCCCATGGGACCCCGAGCACAATATCCTGTGAAGCCTCCATATGGTGATTTTTGGTGGCACAACTGGCCAATAGGAATTACGCTGTACAGCTACCCGGGATGCCCCAAATTATTCAGGCCTCTAATACAGTTACAGGGAACAAATAGAGGGCACAGGACCGGGAGAAACCCCTAAAACTGTTTTCCCGTCTGTAAGACATAACACATTACACCCCATTAGCAAATAATCAAATCAAATACAGGCCAGCTGGGGCACTCACGGACCGCAGAAGAGCTTGCAATCGTCCAGGCAGCAGGGCAAGATGGCGCTGGAGGGCTCTGAAGGGGCGGGCCTCATGAGGAGAGCTGCGGAACGCGCACAAGCGCTAAGCCATGCCCCCTCCAGGAAGGACGGGGACAGACCAATAGGAGCCCCCCCGCAGCCAATCCCAGCACAGCAGGCCCCGGAGTGACGTCACCGCAGACACCGCAGGGCGCGCGAGTCAGCGGCGGGAGAATTTAAAAATGACCCGGGGAGAGGAGAAGCGCTGTTAGAGTGCCAGACAGAGTATGCCAAACGCAGCCACAGCAATGCTAGTACTCTGAAGCAAGCACTCACACAAAACATACAGACCCCCCCCCCCCCCCCCGACGAACCGGGAAAGTGGGAGAAGGGGGGAGTAGTAGTATGCCCATAAGGACACCCAAGAATGTCATGGAGGGCTAAGCAGACGGGGCATCTCAATTCAGGATCACCAAAAACATGGACCGCCCACCCTTTGGTGGGGGATTTGCGGTGGAGCAAGCTCCTAATAAAGCACCTCTAATAGGTGCAGCCTACCATCACCCAACCACGCAGCCAAGGCTGGGAGGCAAAATAAAAGGTGGAACGGGTGGGAATAGTACTACAGGGCCAGGGGCTGTGAAGCCCGGCTCACCTGCGAGAAGAGAAGCCATCATCTTGTCCTTCGCAGCCCACTGCAGAGAAGAAACTGGGGAATTAGTGGGAGGTCCCGGGTATATATGGACCGGGAGGGGCCTCTGCAATGCAATAGGAAAAATACAATTCTGTGAAATACTCACCTGTAGAATTGATATTATAAGTATACAGTACGTCCTGCTCCAGATATAGCACTTACACTTGGGTTATCCTCCGCCAGATGGCGCTGCACTGCAGAGACATGCAAAACAGGCTCCTCCCGGCCCTTCAAATACCCGGGGACCTCCCACAAATCCCCAGCATTGAAAAGCAGTGAACAAGAAGCAGGGAGAATTTAACCACCAAAAGACTGGTAACTATAACAATCACCATACAGGGGATCCAGAATAATGCAAAAACCAGGGTGGGGTGGAGCAGGACGTACTGTATACTTATAATATCAATTCTACAGGTGAGTATTTCACAGAATTGTATTATTCTTAGTATACAGTACGTCCTGCTCCAGATATAGTACTTACACTTGGGACATCCAATAGCAGTGTCCATAAGGTAGGGTGGGATCCCAACAAAAAAAAGGCAACAGCAAACGGTTAAAAACACTGTCACCTGCATAACCATGCGGCCAAGACAGCATGAGCCGAGGCCCTAACATCAACCTTGTAAAACCTTGAAAAGGTATGAACAGAAGACCAAATAGCGGCCTAGCAACCAGTTCAACAGAAGCCTGGTGCTGAAAAGCCCAAGAGGCACCAAAGCACAAGTAGAATAAAAGGCAAGGCGAAAGGAAGATTCCTCCCCTTGTCGGAATAGGCCTGAGTAACAGCCTGCCGAATCCAATCGCTAACAGTAGACTTGGCAGAAGCCAAAAACTCTTTCCTAGGACCCGAAGGAAACATCCCATTCAGGTAATGACCAGAGCCAAAGCCGCCCAACTCCCCGAGAACAGACGAGATCGGAAACATTCAGGACGGAGTGACCGTAGGTCTATAGGAGCATCAGTTCTCCAAAGGACACCGTGACTACCAAGGAAAAAATTCCAACATCTGTTCAAGGAATGCAAACCCTTTCCTCAGCGTTGCTAGGAATCAGGCACAGAAGGAATAACGAAATCTTGAATCAATGAACATAAGATACCATCATAGGCAGAGAGTCCGGCTCCAGGCGGACCACCACCTCATCCTGGTGTATCTCAAAGAATGGGGGCTAGGAAGACAGAGCTGCCCGCCAAAAAACCCACGTCTGACCGAAGTAACAGCCACCAGAAGGACAACCTTGATGGTAAGAACAGCCAGACAGCATCCTGAATAGGACCAAAGGGAAAAACCCCGCAAGGCAGACAGAATCAAATTCAAATCCCAACAGGGACCATAGGAATACATGGGGAACGCACCTGAGTACCCCCTGAAAGAAGTCTTAACCAGGGAAAACTGAACCAAAGACTTCTAAGTAAGGCAGACAGGGCAGAACCTGACCCATCAGGGCACTGAGTTGGAGAACCAACTCATGCTATAATAAATCTAGAGCCCTGGGAACCGAGAACGCCCAACAGGGAAGAGAACTAGACTCACACCAATCAATATGGGTATACCATACCCTATAACAGATGGAAGAGGAAGAAGAAGCAGGATGCTCCTAGTCTTCCCATAGTCTCCCATAGTCTCAACCATCGAGACAGAGAAGCCGGTCTCCATCAAGATGGATGTTTCAGCAGATAGGCCGACTAGGCCAGAGTCTGTAGATTGGAGTGACGTAAAGGGGCCCTGAGTGAGCAGAGCTGGCACACCTGGCAGAACGTACAGAACTACTGCCCTCAGTACCATGTCTGTGAACCCGACTCCACTAGGCCACCCGGGGGCCACCAGAATCACTGGTCCCCCGTCCAGAGCAATCTTGCGCAGAACCCTGCCTAGCAGGAAAAATGGAGAAAAGACATACAGAACAGAATGTCCAGCCATAACATTACCAAAGCATCCTGACCACGGCCAGAAGATCCTGGGACAGGGAAACAAGGCCCGATCGCTTGTGATAGCGACGGGACACAAACAGATCCACAACTGGTTGGACCCCATAGTGACACAGGGATCAGCACATCCTGTCGCAGAGAGACCCTAACGGAGCGAAACGGATCATAGACATACCCTGGAGGACCCTCCTGCTCCAGGTCCCTCCCAGAAGATAAATGTAGACTACTGTCGTCAGACAGACCGAGCGCCCCCGAACAGGCAGGCCCTGAAGAGGAGCAGCCAAGCGAATCAGAACCAACCTGAACGCTCTAAAGGCCCCACCTCCCCCAGAACCGCAGGGAGTTTCAGAAGAAATTCCCCCCTTTAACCTGATAGATTGGCATCTATGGTGACCATTTCCAGGAAGGGGTAAGAAGGAAACTGCCCCCAGACAGGTTCCTCGAGTTCATCCACTCCAAGAGGGACCTCCTCACCAGGGGGGAAGGCACACAGACCCTGCTCCAGGGATGCTGAATCCCTGTCCTACTAGCAATGGAAGTTGTAGAAGGCCCCAAGGGGAACTGAGCATAAGGGATAACTTCTGAGCAAGCCACCAACGGGCACACCGGCAGCATCCCTGCCTGGCGAAGGGACGGGGACAGCAATGAGGGACTAAGCCCATGCAACCAGATTGTCCACTTTATTGCTGAGGAAGAAAGGTTCTCGCCTGAACCAATCCAGATTCATTCCTAGGAATGGAGTTACCAATCAAGGGGACAATGAGAACTTGGGGTGATTGATCACCCATCCAAACGACACCCAGTGGACGCCACCAGCCGAGTATCAAACTTAGCCTGACGTAGAGACTGGGAAGTGAGAAGGACGTCCAAGTAAGTCTCGCGTGGACGCCCCTTGGTCTCATCAGAGACATCACCCCCGTCAGCACCTTGGCAGGCACTCTGGGGGCTGAAGAGAGGCCAGATAACAAGGCCACAAATTAGCAGTGTTGGATCTCCAACACGAACCTGAAGAGCCTCGTTGTCCAGGGAACACAGGGAAGTGAACAGAAGCGTCTTTTGAGCTCCACAGACGGCGAGAAGCCCCTTGAGCGCAAGGCACTGATGGCTCAACCCAGAGTATCCATGCAGAACTGCTGTAACTGGAGAATTGCCGCAAACTTGTGAATCCAGAGTGGACCAGACTGACCCATCCTTTCGGGGGAGTGTGGAAAAGGTTGGTGTAGTGGCCCCTGCCTCTGCCTGTTAGGGGCAATCTGCAAGTGACCCGAAGACCCCATAGGCCCTGCAAGGCCTGCACCAACGCCTGAACAGAGGCAGAGACCAGGAGTACCCTGATAAACTCGGGGGAGGCCACGCAGCAGACTCTATCCTGTATCCGGAGGACACCACCTCCTGAATCCACCAGAATGAGGCGAGATGTCTCCTGAGAAGAGCAAGGTGCTGCAGCCATCCCCTCACCCAGACGGGCGAGGGCTCCCCATCATGCTTGAGGGGGTTTGGTGGAAGATTTGGGCTTAGCCCCGCCGGAGGGGCCAGGGCGTTGCCTGCTGCTCATGGGGCAGGAGTCTGCACGAAACGCCAGGAAGGACACCCCTGGTTCCTGTTTAACACTAAGGTAGGGGGGGGGGAGGGGTGCCCCTGCCCCGAGGGGGCCGAGATGGCCGTCTGCGTTGGGGTGATTTGCCCTTTTTACCAAACAGGTCCAGACGGGCCCCAAATAGCCCCGTAAGAGTCTTTTTAGCAGCATCGCCAGCATCCCACTGTCGCAGCCAGACCAAGCGACGTATAGCCACCACAAGGGCAGAAGTTCTTGCACACATTCTAATTGTGTCATCCAACGCTAATAGAATACATTTTACAAATACATCACAACTGGAGAGTGCATTAAACACCTCCCAGGTGAGATCCTCAGGGTGATGATCAAGCATCTTTCTGATGAGGGTTCTGGCGGCCACTGCAGTAATAGCCGCGGTATAGACCGGGCGCAGCGCCGTCCCTGCACAAGAAAAGGCGTGGGAGGCCAGTAGATCAATGCGCCGGTCCTCAGCATCCTGAAGGGTACTATAAGCAGGGGCCGTAATAAAGGGGGGTTTAGGAACCCCTATGATCGGCGCATCCACCACGGGGGGTGATGACCAACAATTAACCACCTCAGGGGGAAAAGGGTATTTCCTATCCCAGTCCCCTGGAAGTTTACTGGGGCATTCCCATTCCTTGAGCACAAGAGCATGTAAATGAGCCTGCTCTAGAAACTCCAAGTGTGCAGTTGCAGTATGGAAACGCTCCCCTCTAGGCTTGGGGACCTCACCGGGGAGAGATATAGACAGTGCCTTAAAGATCTTAATCAACAGATTGTCAGTGTCACACTGGGCCCAGTATTCAGGGCCAGTATTCTCGGCCTCTCATCAGATGAGCC
The DNA here is from genome assembly GCA_027917425.1 of Gastrophryne carolinensis. Taxonomy (NCBI): domain Eukaryota; kingdom Metazoa; phylum Chordata; class Amphibia; order Anura; family Microhylidae; genus Gastrophryne; species Gastrophryne carolinensis. The sequence continues at coordinate 237,999,223 of CM051238.1, read as the reverse complement.
TGAGAACAACTCCCCTTCATCAGAAGGGGTATAGTCACACGGAGTAGTAAACTCCTCGGTTCCCATAGAAAATACAGAAACATGAAGCGACAGGTGCCGCTTCGTACCAGGGCCCATGCTCTAATAACCTCGCAATAATCTGTTCAGCCGTAGGCAGTCTGGAAGGCCCAACAGGCTGCAATTCCCCACTTGTATGCAACTCAGCAGGAGTGAGATTTAAGCCTGGGGTGATAGGTGAATTGAAGCGAGGTGCAGCCACTGGCAAGCCCGATTGCAGGGCCAGTGCTTGCTCGGCACAGGGTCCGCAGACCCGTGTCCTGTCCGCATCAGCGTGGGGGTATCCACACGTTATACACCGCCGGTCCTGTCCCAGAGGGCCCCTGGTCACCTCCATATGGTGATTATTTAGGCACAATATGCCAGCAGGGATTTACGCAATAGGCAACCCTGGATGCCCCAAGACTCGCTAGGAAAGTGGGAGTAAATTTACAAGGCCCGCTATAATTACACCGGGCCGGGAGAAGCCAATGGTGTTCACCAGTCTGAAAGACATAATGGGAATAAAGGGTGTCAGAACCATGCGCAGTAATCAAGGATCATGAAAATCGCCCGCGAGGGCACTTACAGACCAAGGGAGGAGGAGGACCGCTACCACGCGTGCGTGTGACTAGCATCAAAATGGCGCCAAACGCACCTCGAAGGGCGGGCCAGAGCTGGCTGTGACGCTGAGCGCGCCAAACCAGGTCCCCCCCCCCCGAAGAGCGCGAAGCTCTGAGATAGTTTCAACGTTGTCATGAGGAGCGTGTATGTATGACACACTTAGAAAAATGATTTGCCAATGAAGACGCCGCAGCGTCAGATACACAATAAAACTGCAAACAGCACGGCTCTGACACCAGAAATACCAGTCAAAGAACAATACTAAGTCCATAAGCGTGTAAACCCCAACACTGATGCCACCACACACACCCCCCCCTTTTCTTTCCCCCCGAGCTACGGGGGGGAATGAGGGAGGATGGCGACCCTTTGTACAGGGCCCACCGCTACACGGGTATGGGGCAATAGTGCGGGAGGGGCATCCCCTAGAGGCTCACCATCAGCCTAAACCACCTACCCTTTGGTGGGGGACTGCGGTGGAGCATGGCTCAATAAGCACGCAAGGTGCTGCCTACCTTCACCCGACCAGCGCAGCCCAGGCTGGGAGGCACATCACAGGGAGGACGGGTGGGAATAGTCCAACAGGGCCGCAGGCTGTGATAGCCCGCTCACCTGCGAGAGAGTGATACTTCATGTCTTCGCAGTCGGCACTGCAGATAAATTGTGGGAGGTCCCCGGGTATCTGAAGGGCTGGGAGGAGCCTGTTTTGCATGTCTCTGCAGTGCAGCGCCATCTGGCGGAGGATAACCCAAGTGTACGTACTATATCTGGAGCAGGACGTACTGTATACTAAGAATAATCATCCTACCTGCATCCACTGCATGTTATAAGCCTTTAAACATCCAAGATGGCGGCTCATGGAGCAACAGGAAGCCTGCAAACAGAAGTGTCTTCTGTGTCGCTCTGCATTCTGGGATTGCTGTCCTTTCCCTGACCCTAGCTCTGCTCTGTCTGTGCAAAGCACAGCTATAACCCCACCCCCTGCACTTGATCCCGCTCTCCTCAGTATGTGATGCTTCTGAGTCAAGATGGCGGCGCACATATCCTGGAGTCCTGAACAGAGCCCGGTGGGGGAAAGAATAATAAGTAAGTGACTAAAAAAACTTAAAATATATTAATTTTAGATGCTGGGGAATAGTTTAAGGGTTTGGGCTTTTCACTAAACCATGCGGAAGGTCCGGTTTAATGTACAGGCCATGATTCAGAACACACCAATACATTCTGTAATCCAATGATTCGAGCTCAATAATTGGATTAGCATAAATGCAACATTTAAACTCTAAAATGGACATTGAATCATACAATCGGTCCAAAGATCACAGGCACAGAATTAATCTTGATACTTACCATCTCTTCATCTTCAGCCAAAACTAAATCATAATCGCTCAGTGCCACACAGAAAATGATTGCTGTTACGCCCTCAAAGCAATGAATCCACTTTTTCCTTTCAGATCTTTGACCTCCAACATCAAACATCCTGTGCAAGAGAGGCCAAGATCAACGATCAAAAAATTCTATTTCAAAATGCTGGTTGGTTAAAGGCAATGGTGTAAAAACCTAACCCTAGTAACATTCACTACAAACCTATAGGAAGCCTAGCAACTAAAGGGTGGGAGGCAAGTGGAATAGGTCTATGAAGCTTAAGGTTGCTCTTGTGGACTCACAAGCTTCTTTTAAATTAAAGTATTAGAAAGGCGTGTGTTCTTTGTGGTCCTACAATCACAATTTCCAGATTGGAAGTTAAACAGAAAATGGGTGTAAATCTCAACTAGAAGTCAGAGACTAGTCCAAACATGGGATTCCTGATCAGGTGATAACCCTAAAAATAGTCACGGACTTTCCATCAGATAGGTCATGTCTTACAGTGAGGTTGAATCTACACAATTGGATCACCATAACCCTGAACCACTGTATAAAAACTAGAAAATCTACCCCTCTAGTCCATGTGTCTGTTGTGGCATGTATCCCTCTGTAGGATATGTTTCTCCCAAACTTCGGTAATTGGTAGTTATCCTATACCGTAAGAGCTAAATTTAAAGCTCTGCTTTTCAAAAAAAGAAGCTACATTTAAAGCTACATTTAGACATTAGCAAAGGTTAGGAACCTACCAAAATGTTCAGGCTCCTGATTTAGATTTAGTGCTAGTCATACATTCAATGTTTTAAAATAAATGCAGATTTGGGAGAAGGGCAGGTCCATGTGTAGAAGCATAAACTTAATACTACAAACAGAGGAAACAGCACAATAAATGTTTAAACAGTCTAACGTATATTCCAACAGGAGAGGAAATCCATACTTGTGAAATGGAGAATGTAAGGCTGAGGAAGAAAAATGAAAAAATGACTTCATACAAAAATACTGACAATTTGCGGTGGGGGAGGGATGGGGGGAGGAGGCCTTGGTAAAAGGAGAACAAGGGTTTTTATTAGTTGACTATCACAGCAAAACAACATTCATGTCGGAGGTGAGGTGGCTGTAAGGTTTTATAAACCATAAATACAAAACTGACCGAAAAGGTGACCAAAACCTATGTTCAAGTTTGTGCATTTGACAAACTTTAAATGGCTGTTTTGTGCGTCGTAGCAAAGTTTCAGGTGAATGGCAACCAATACCTACCACCCAGTTAGTAATGTGAAGTAATGAAAAATGGTTGGGACTCCCTACTAAATGTTCTTTTATGAATAACAGCTGTAATAGGCTAGTTTCAGCTAAAATTAAGAGCCACTTATTAGGACAAGGGGCACATTGCACTATACTAAAGGACTTAAGTTGTATAAAGCAAAGAACCAGAAAGTCAAGAAAAATACAATTCTGTGATTACTCACCTTGTAGAATTGGTATTATAAGTATGCAGCACGTCCTGCTCCAGATAGTATTCATAACATCTGGGACAGCTGGGATATAGTCCACAAGAGGGCGCTTTACTGCAGAGATGGCAAAAAGAGGCCCCTCCCTGTCCACATATACCCAGGACCTCCCACCAATTCCCCAGTATAACAAAGCAGTAAGAGAACCAGGAGAAGCCAATAACAAATTCAACCATGTTCACAATGAACAAATCACCATAAAGAGGATCCAAAAATAAAGTAATCAGGGTGGGATGGAGCAGGACGTGCTGCATACTTATAATACCAATTATACAAGGTGAGTAATCACAGAATTGTATTATTCTACGTATGCAGCACGTCCCGCTCCAGATAGTATTCATAACATCTGGGACATCCAATAGCAGTGTCCATAAACGGGCGGGGATCCCCAAAAAAGGCAACAACGTGCAGTTCAAACCACTGCCGCCTGCAGAATCTTACAGCCAAAAGCAGCATCCGCTGAGGCCCGAACATCAACCTTGTAAAACTTAGAAAAGGTATGAACAGAAGACCACGTAGCAGCCTTACAAACTTGTTCAACAGAAGCCTGGTGTTGGAAGGCCCAGGAAGCCCCAAACGCACGGGTAGAATGAGCAGTAACACGGAAAGGAGGATCCTTCCCCCTAGTAGAATAGGCCCTAACAATGGCCTGATGGATCCATTTACTAATAGTAGACTTAGCAGGAGCCAACCCCTTCTTGGGACCCGAGGGAACCACAAACAAGGCGTAAGTTTTCCTGAAAGGAGCAGTAGCCACCAGGTAGTACCTCAAATTCCTGACAACCTCCAGAGAGTGCAAGGCCCTCTCCTTGGGGTTACCAGGATTAGGGCACAAAGAACGAAGCACAATGTCCTGATTGAGATGAAAGGCAGAGACAACCTCAGGCAAGAAATCTGGTTTAAATTGAAAAACCACCTTGTCCTGGTGTCTTTCAAAGTAGGGGGCCTAAATTGACAGAGCCGCCAACTCAGAAACACGCTGGACAGAGGTGATAGCCACCAAAAAGGCAACCTTCAGGGTAAGGAGAGACAAGGCAGCCTCATGCACAAGTTCAAAAGGAGGTCCCTGAAGGACAGACAAAACCAAATTCAAATCCCAGACCGTTACCAAATCCCAGACCCCCTGGAAGAAGGTCTTGACCAGAGGATGTAGGGCGAAAGACGAAAACAGCCAAGGCGGACACATGACCCTTCAAGGTACAGAGCTGAAAACCCATATCCAAACCATGTTGCAGGAACTCCAGGATCCTAGGAATGGAGAACACACGAAAGGCCCTAGACTCACACCAGTCAATGTAGGCCCGCCAGGTCCTATAGTAAATAGTGGAGGAGGACTTCTTCCTAGCGCTGACAAGTCTGAACCACCGAATCAGACAGACCTTCCTCCTTCAGGATGGCGGTTTCAGCAGCCAGGCTGTCAAAGCCAGCATTTGTAAATAACAGAGCCGTCCTTGAGTGAGATGGTCCGGAACCAAGGGAAGAGCATACTGATCCACTGCCAGCCGCACGACGTCGGCGAACCACACCTGTCTTGGCCACCTGGGGGCCACCAGAATGGCTGGCACCCGCACCAACTTGCGCAGAACCTTGCTCAGAAGAGGAAACGGAGGGAAGAGGTACAGGAGACCGAGATCCTGCCAGGACAGAGACAGAGCATCCACCGCCAGAGCCAGGGGATCCTGGGACAGGGAAACAAATGCTGGCAGCTTGTGATTGTGGCGAGAGGCAAACAGATCCAAGTCTGGCCTCCCCCACCGGTGACAAAGGGATAAGAAGACCTCGCTGTTGAGGGACAATTCCCCCCAGCGAGCGGTCCCCCTGCTCAGGGAATCCGCCTCCAGATTTTGCACTCCCGGAATATAAACTGCTGAGATGCACGGAACATTGTTCTCGGCCCAGGGCAGAATCAAAGACACCTCCTGGAGGGCACTCTTGCTCCAAGTCCCTCCCTGATGATTGATATAGGCGACCGCAGTCTGATTGTCTGAACAAACCTGTACCGGCAGACCCTGAAGGTGAGGAGTCAACTGTGCCAGTACCAACCGAACCGGCCTCAGCTCCAGGCCGTTGATCGGAGCGTGAGCCTCCTGAGGGCCCCACAGCCCCTGGAATTGGAGGGCTCTCCAGTAGCCCCCCCAACCTGACAGACTGGCATCCGTAGTGACCATCTCCCAACATGGAGTCAGAAAGAATTTGCCCCCCAGAAGATTCCTCAAGTCCAGCCACCACAGGAGGGACCGCCGAACCAGAGACGAGAGAAAGGCCTGATCCAAAGACAGGGGATTCTTGTCCCAGACTGAAAGGAGATGGAGCTGAAGGGGTCTCATGTGAAACTAAGCGTAAGGGACTGCTTCGAAGCAGGCCACCATCTGTCCGACCAATTGCAACCCTTGCCTGATGGAAGGATGAGGGCTGGACAGCATGGAATGAACCAGAGCTTGAAGAGAATCCACCTTCTGCTGAGGAAGAAAAATCCTGGCCTGAATGGTATCCAGATTCATGCCGAGAAAAGGGGTCACCCTGGACGGGGAGAGGGAGGACTTGGGATAATTGATCACCCATCCGAACGTTTCCAGGGCCATTACCACCATCTGGGTATCCAACTCCGCCTGCTAGAGAGAATGAGATGTAATGAGAATGTCGTCCAGATAAGGAAGGATGCGAATGTCCCCGGTTCTGGCCATCACTCCCGACAGTACCTTGGTGAACACTCTGGGGGCTGATGTGAGACCGAAGGGAAGTGCCACAAATTGGTAGTGCTGGTCCTCCAGGGCGAACCTGAGGAACAGCTGATGCCCTGGGATGACTGGCACATGAAGGTAAGCATCCTTGAAGTCTATGGAGGTCATGAAGTCCCCTGGGCGCAAGGAGCTGATCGCTGAGCACAGGGTCTCCAAGCGAAAGCGCCTGGTTCTGATGAACCTGTTGAGAAGCTTCAAGTCCAGGATGGGCCTGATGGAGCCATCCCTTTTGGCCACTGAAAATATTGGAATAATAACCTTGACCTCTCTCCCCCCGGAGGGACCGGACAGATGACCCCCATACCCAATAAGTTCTGTACAGCTTGACATAGGCCCTGAGCGGCCAAGGGGTCTAGAGGAATCCAGGATCTGAGAAATCTTGGAGGGGGCCGTGCCGCGAACTCTAGCTTGTAGCCGGAGGACACAACCTCCAGAATCCACCGGTCTGAGACCTGTTGTCTCCAGACATGAGCGAAGAGCCGCAGTCGTCCCCCCACCCGTAAGGGTGAGGGCGCCCCTTCATGGCTGAGTGGGCTTAATGACAGATTTGGGCTTCGATCCCCAGAAGGATCCAGAGCAGGCACGGCCTCTACCCTTGCCCCAGAAATCCCCCCTGTGCCCCGCAAAGGGAACCCCCCTCCCTGACCTGGATCCACGAAAGGAGGGGGTAAAGGACCCTGAACCCCGAAAGGGCCACGGATGTCTTTTGCGTTGGGGCAACCTACCTCCTTTTGCAAAAAGGTCCAACCGGTCACCAAAAAGGCGTAACCCCTTAAAGGGTAGCCCTGTGAGAGCCTTCTTAGCAGCATTATTAGCTGCCCACTGGCACAGCCAAACCGAGCGGCGAATAGACACAACCAGAGCAGAGCTCCTGCTGCACATCCTAATGGTGTCATCTAAGGCAGAAAGAATATAAGCAATAAACATCTCACATTGTGATAAGGCTCTAACTTCGGCACTAGAAGAATCATCAGGATAGCCTTCTAACAGGCCCTTGACCAGAGTCCTAAGGGCCACAGCAGTAATAGCAAAAGCACAGACCGGGCGCAGGGCCGATCCAGCACAGGCAAAGACATGGGAAGCCAGCTGGTCAATACGTCGGTCCTCACTATTCTTCAAGGTAGTGGAATCAGGGGAATGCACCACAGAAGTATTAGACAACCCCAAGACCGGAGCATCCACCTCTGGTGGCGTTGACCAACATTTAACCACATCCAGGGGAAAAGGGTACCTTTTATCCCATCCCTTAGAAATACCAGGGAGCCGGCTAGGATGTTCCCATTCCTTATGAACCAGATTATGGAAATTAGTCTGTTCTGGAAATTCCAAACGTGGCTTTGTAGTACCAAACAATTCCCCCTGCTGCCTGGGTGCCGCAGCAGGGAGAGAAATTGAAAGTACTTCAAAGATTTGAGTCAAAAGTCTATGGGTGTCATCAGCATTCCAATGCTCTGAGCCGGCATCAGCGCCAGGGAACTGCTGATCATCAGAGAATTCCGAATCTGAGAATAATTCCCCCTCCTCAAGCTGGGTACCGTCAGACAAATCAAGGAATTCTTCCGTCTCCATAGGGAAGGCAGACGCAGCAGGCGCCAAATGTCGTCTCTTAGCTGGAGCCTTACGGGCCACAGAGCTAGCAATCAACCTCTCAATGTTGGCCAGCCTGGAAGACACATCAGGCTGCGACTCTCCACTAGTGTTAATCTCACTGAGGGTCACGATCAACCGAGGGGGCGTGGGAGAAGACATGGTGGGCGCAGGCCCAGACAAGTGTAGCCCAGAGTGCCGTGCAAGCACCTGCTGGGCGCAGGGTACACAGACCCGCACATCATCGCTTACAGGGGATGCCCCACACAACACACACAGCCGGGCTTGCCCAGATGGGACCCCGATCACAATATCATGAGAAGCCTCCATATGGTGATTTTTGGTGTCACAATAACCAAAGGGAATTACGCTGTGCAGCTACCCAGGATGCCCCTTAACAGTCCGCTAGGATAGTGGGAGGATTTTATTGTTTTTTAGGCCTCTAATATAGTAAATAGATTAATAGATGGCACAGGACCGGGAGAAACCTCTAATTGGTTTTCCCGCCTGAAAGACATAAAAGACAATACTCGCATTAATTAAACAGGAGTGAAAAGCAATTAAATATAAAAAAGGGAAGGGGCACTCACAGACCACCGAAGAGCTTGCAATCGATCCGGTAGGAGAGACAAGATGGAGCTGCAGGGCTCTGAAGGGGCTGGCCGCATGAGGGACACCGCTGAGCGTGCCCAGCGTAAAGCCACGCCCCCTCCAGGAAGTGCAGGGTTACAGGCTGAGGACAGCCACCCCACAGCCAATCAGCAGCCATCAGGTCTCTAAGTGACGCCGCAGGGCGCGCGAGTCAGCGGCGGGCAATTCAAAAAATTAAAAGGAGAGGAGCAGAACCGAGGAGAGTGCCACATAGACCAATAAAGGCATCTGAACACACAACAGTTATGTCAAAAAACACTTACATTAAAAAGGCACTCACCCCGCGCACCCCCCCCCCCCCCCCCGACGAGTAGTATAATGGGAGAAGGGGGAGTAAGGAGCCCATTAAACATTAATAAATGTAAGGTAGGGCAATAGCGGACGGGGCATCCCAAGTCAGGATAACCAGTAACCCGACAACCGCCTACCCTTTGGTGGGAGATTTGCGGTGGCGCAAGCTCCAATAAAGCACCTCTAATAGGTGCTGCCTACCATCACCCGACCACGCAGCCAACGCTGGGAGGCAGAATAAAGGTGGAACGGGTGGGAATAGTCCTACAGGGCCCAGGGCTGTAAAGCCCAGCTCACCTGCGAGAAGAGAAGCCATCATCTTGTCCTTCGCAGCCCACTGCAGAGAAGAAACTGGGGAATTGGTGGGAGGTCCCAGGTATATGTGGCCCGAGGGGGGCCTCTTTTTGCCATCTCTGCAGTAAAGCGCTCTATATCCCAGCTGTTATGAATACTATCTGGAGCAGGATGTGCTGCATACTTGTGTTTAGAATATGTTTAATAGGAAGCCTAATCACAAATAGTCACATTTCAGAAAGCAATTCATAAAATAGTCCCTAAAAAAAATAAACATGCCTTGCTTGTCATCCCACAATATCTCACAGAGTTCAGTAGGATGCAGTCTGGTTTTAGCACATGCTTCTTGCCCTAGAGCACACCCCTGTTATTCATGTGGAAACAGTCTCCCTCTATGATTGGCAGAAGGGGCGCATCATGTGATCTATCATGAGCGAACACCATGGATATGTACTTTAAGTGGTAGATGCTCCTGAAAGTTCCATGACAGGTGTTTCATAGTCTTATATGCGCGAAGCTTAGTAAGTAATTCCTTCAATAAATTCATTTTATATATGGAAGTATATACCTAACTGACCTGAAACAGAATAAGCTGGGACTTCAAAGAGTGGTGAGCGGAGCAGATCGTAAAATTTGAGCTAAGCTATGTGGTCAGTCTACCATAGACCGTGTGAGACCAAGGCTGAAAAAACAGTGGAAGAGCTCGACCTTGGCAGCACCTGTCTATTCATTGTGCGGTTTTCAGGAATAGTTTCTGCTTTTCTACGTCCAACACAGAAGAAATATAATTTTTTTTTTCTTTTTAAAAAGGTCATTCAGTCATCCAAGCCCTTATTCAAGCAAAGGATTTGCCTAAATAAGAATACATTGTATCCATGGTTCCACTAAAAACCAGACTGGCTTAAGCAGCAAGAGTTGGGGTACGGACCTGTCTGGCATTTCCCTTAAAGTGGCCCAAAACCTGGGATTTTCACTATCCCAGAATTTGGTCTGTCCCCCTGGAGCACCCCGCTGTGTGAAATATCTCAGGTCGCCAAGTCCTCTTACCTCTACTTAGCCTCACGCTGCAGCCAGCTTGAATCCTAGCCGTACTTCCAAGTGGCCTCAGTAACACTCAGCTCCCTTCAGCAGTACGTGGCCCCGCACAGCCATTCAGTTGTGGTGGTGCCACGCACAGCCGAGGAGGGAAGCGAGTGATGCCAGCATCGGGGTGTTCACAAAGCAGGACATCCCAGACGGTGGGGTGGGTTTTGGTCCACATTAAATGACAGATCATCTTGGATTCTCACAGCAGAAGCAAAAGCAGTTCACCCTCAAGTGGAGGATTCCTAAAGATTCTAGTCTGTTTCAAGGGTATATTTCTGTGCAACTGTTAATACAGGATAAAGCCAGTTCCAAATACAGGAAACCTTATAAGTTTTAAACTGTGTAATGGGATTCAATTTGTGAATACCCCGTATAGAACAACACAGTTAAATGACGAGTAGGAAAAGCCACAAGTATTTCAGAATGCACTCTGTGGGTTTTCACTACCTCTTCAATAAATTAAAGGCTTTACTAAAAAAAAAAAAAAAAAATAAAAAAAAAATACTTATGTTTCCAGAAAAAGCAATGACACTAAACAACTGTGAGATAATAAAAATGTACTTCATTTGGCGTCTGAGGATACAAGCATATGAAACAGCTGAGCTTCCCAAATCATTAATGCTAACCATTTTTTTTTTTTGGGGGGGGGGGGGGGGGCACAATGTGGGGCAGCTTAAACAAGTTTATGGGTGATGGGCGTGGTGTTTAGGGATGTGACCTATTTACAGGCTTTCGAGGATATTTGCATCATTCTATGCTACTTATGTATGTACGTAGGTGTAAGCCCTGCTTCCAGTCACATGCTCCAGGGATCTTTGGTCCATAAAAGATGTTGGCGATTAAGCCACTGCCCAGTCAAAGAGTACGAGCAGTTGTAAACTGCCCAGGTATCCTGCATTTGGTGGGGCTTCCCCATTAGGTTGGCAAAGTGGAACATTTAGGTGTCCCCAGAGTTTTCAGGGGGACCGTGTGACAAACTGTCTCAAATTGGGACTTTTCCACCAAAGGTGATCTGGTTTATTAATTCTGCGTAAATATTTTGCAATCTACACAATCATCCAACACCCCCAGGGGGCCCTGATTAGAATTAGAATTAGTTATATATAGTTTGAATAGTTTAGGTGTAGCTAATGCTTGAATGGCCAGGGCAAATTTTTCTGACCACAGATGGATCTCTGCAGTAGGAAGGCAACAATGTTTAGGGTTAATAAATGTTGTGGGTCATAAATAGCTGACAGACTTACTATTGTCACACTATTATGTTAAAGTGGACCAAAGGCCAGGATTTTCACTAACCCAAGATTTGTTTCCCCCCTGTGGTTTGGGATGCCCCACTGTGCACCATTTGCCAAGGTTGCTTACTTTTCCTCGAGCCCACGCTATGGCTAGACCAGCAGCAGCATTCCTAGCCACACTTGCAGGCAGCATCACAGCCCTGCACAGCCCCTCAGTTGCGGTGGACAGGGCTACACACAGCTGAGAAGGAAGATGAGTGATGATGTCGCCAGGCACACATTTGCCATGGGTTCAGGGGAAAGGTAATAATATTGGGTACCCTGGGGAGTGGGGGGTACCATGGGAGGGAGTAAGTCAGCCCTAGGGTCTCAGAATCCAGGTTGGGTTTTGGTCCACTTTAAATTACCAGCTGGCTCCTGTGTATATACTTCTCTTTACTTCTTGCCTGGCCCTGGAGAAGTGACGCGGGAAGTCACGCAACGCGTCAGCCTTGGGTGAGGAGGGGTGTATGTGGCCGGTCATTTGAAGTTCTAAGGTACTGTGATGAGTTATATGTATGTTTGCTTGCTCCCCCCTACGGCTGTCCTTGGATTAGTTGTAAATAGTTAGGTTTGAATTTATGGCACTATATGGATAGATATATTAATTCTTTTGTTTTGCACATGTTTTATATTTGAATGTAATCAATTATACACTGGACACTTATGAATATATACTTATGAATAAACAGCCTTAATCATTTAGCCACAGGGGCTTATGCCATCAGGACACTCTGGCCAGAGTGCCTGCCCCCCCCCCCCCCCTCCCCCTCTTCTGGTTCTCCCTTGTGGTTTTTTCCCCTTATGTGTAGGGGATTGTTTGTAAATATATGTATTTTAATCAGTGTTTTTTAACATAATGTATGTACATAGTAAATTTATTCAAATAAAGTAACAAATTGATAATTAATTTGGAGTGGTGCCATTCACTATAGGGAGTGGATTGGGGGAGTTTGGGACTCTCTGTTCTGTGTGGTACTTCTCTTTAGCAGCATTCATTTCACAGTCCTAATAGTGGAAAATTACCAATGAATATTTCTACCTTTTTTTTTCCTTTTTGGAGGTTTAGAAGTGAAAAGGAGAAAGGCTGTGAAGATTAAGAAGGGGCATCTTGAACCCACAGGGAAGAGAGTCAGAAGAGTAGTAGAGCTGTTGTAAGCATGTCATTAGGTTACAGTGTGTATGTTCTGCACTCAGCAAAAAGAAGCATAAGAACCTAAAAAGACTATTGACCCTGATTTTACAGTGCACATAGATAGACATAATCAAGCGCAGGAGGCTATGCATTCGGGCCAGTCATGGGCTAGTGGTTAGGGGAGCCAATCTTGTGATTGGGGGAGTTGCAGCATAGGGCATGACTAAAATAGCTGTGGCTAGGGCAGCCCACTGCTCTGGGGCATGGGTGCACACATTGGCCAGTAGTATGCTGTATATGGTGTATGGTTCTCACTGCACAGATGGACACACATTTCTATGTACGCACAAGCATACAATGGCCCTGTAAGCATATTATCCCGTTATCTTCTAATGATTCCATTTGAAAGCACTTCTGTAGTAATATTCTCCAGCAGAAGCAGTGGGGGGCAATATCCAGATTTGGGATATCTCATTTCTCAAGAATTCAAACACAATTTTCCACTCCCTTCTGCGCTCTTCTGGAAGGCGAGTTGACAGCCAGTTGCAGCTGCTACACTCAGTGCCAAGGGAACCCAGAAAGGTGAGTTTCATATCCATTTTTAGGCATTCCAGGAGGGTTAGGGGCAAATAAATCACTAGGAATATTTTTTTGTTTCTAAAAAGAAGCAAGCAAACCACTTACTTGAAATGAAGGTCTTTGAATGTAAAATGTGTTTCCACTATGCCCGTCGTTTTTACTCTAGTCCTTAGAACATCCTGCTGAGTGGGTATGTAGCTGTTTTGCGCTATTCTGTCCAAATCGTTGAGGTAACTGTAAAATAATCAAGAGAACAGTTTTACAAAAAAAATGCATACTTTGCTGCATTACTACATTTCTAAAAAGGGCCACAACGAAATTTGATTTACAAATACGCACAACTGATACATTAAAAATCCATATGTTGTAACCCTTTTCAGAACACCACATTACTATCCGTTAAAACAGACCATGGGGATGCGACCGATTGCGCGTTTGAGTCCACTCCGCTAGACTCTGCTACGTGAGCGGGGCGTCCCGGGGGCAAGGGAAAAAACAGAGGATAGTCAAAAGCCTGGGTATTGGTCTACTTTGATGGTCAGGGAATCTACTACTATAGCCAGAGGGTCCTTGGACCAGAAGACAAATTTCCGAACTTTCTGATTGTGATGGGTCACAAAGAGGTCCACGCCTGGGAGCCCACAGCGGTTGCATAAGACTCGAAATATCCCCTGACTGAGACCATTCTTCCTGATACAAATTCGCCCTGCTTAGAAGGTCGGCCTTCAAGTTGTCCACGCCTGGTATGTGGATAGCAGGGAACATTCTTCTAGGCACAGAGAATGAGGGTCCAATATGTGAGAGATATTAAAATTGCTTTCAGCTCCCGGATATTTATAGGAAGTCTACTCTCCCCTGGGTCCCACAGTCCCTGGATAGTTTGTGACCCCATGATGCCACCCCAACTGTTAGGTTGGCATCTGCGATACTGGAAGAAAGGATCTGCCCACCTAAAGAGGTTGGCGATTCAGCCACCAGGCTAAAAGACTACCTTGCTGAGTATGTCATGCAAAAGCGGTGATCCAGGGTCTTCTTGGTTTGATACCAAATCAAAAGCAATTCCAACTGCAAGGGTCTTGTGTGGAACTGTGCAAATGGCACTGCTTCGCAGAAAGACACCAACAAGCCCAGCAGACGCATTCCGTCGGGTGAGGGCAGGCCAAGAGAGCCTGTACTCCAGCCTGAAGTGAGAGTCTCTTCTACTCCAGGAGTAAGACCTTGGCCTGGGCTGTGTCTAATGTCATTCCCAAAAACGCTTGAAGGAATGATATGTGACTTTTGAAAGAATAATAACTTTAAAAGATGACAAGACTGTCTGCTTCTCTCAAAGCCTCCTGAAAAGATAGGGCTGTGATCAAAAGAACGTCTAAGTATGGGGTGATTTGTATTCCCTGGTTCCTCAGAAGAGCCATGAGACCTGACAGAGCCTTGGTGAAAACCCTTGGAGCTGAAAACAGGCCAAAAGGCAGAGCAATGAACTGGAAATGAAGGCCATCTACTGTGAAACGCAGACATTGCTGATGGCCTGGGAAGGCAGGGATATGTAGGTAGACATCCCTTATATCTACCGTGGTCATAAAAATAAAATTCTGTGAGTACTCACCTATAGAATTGATTTTGTAGTATACAGCACGTCCTGTTTCACAAATATTCTTTACGCTTGGGATATCCGCCACAAGGTGGCGCAGTGGACTGCAGAAGAGACTTGTGGCGTCTCCCAGCCCTATAAAAGGACAGGAACCTCCCACAAATTCCCAGTGTTACAAAGCAGTAGACAAGAAGCCGGGAGAAAAATAATGAAGGAAACCCCAACCAAACATCTGAACAAATCACCATACAGAGGTAACCAAGAATGATGTTAACAAGGGATGGGTGAAACAGGACGTGCTGTATACTACAAAATCAATTCTACAGGTGAGTACAGCACGTCCTGTTTCACAAATATTCTTTACGCTTGGGACGTCTTGGATCCCCAAGAACAACAGCGGGCAGGTTAAACCACCTCCACCTGAAGAACTTTGCAGCCAAAAGCAGCATCAGCTGAGACCCTAACCCCAACCTTGTAAAACTTGGAAAAAGTATGAACAGAAGACCAAGTTGCGTCCTCACAAACTTGTTCAACAGAAGCCTGGTGCTGAAAGGCCCAAGAGGCCCCAATAGCATGAGTGGAATGAGCAGTAAGGCGGAAGGGAGGTTCCTTACCCTTAGCAGAATAGGCTTGCACCACCGCTTGACAAATCCACTTGCTGATAGTGGACTTACCCGGAGGCAAATCCTTCCTAGGACCAGAAGGAAGAACAAAAAGTGCATCAGTCTATCTGAAAGATTCAGTAGCTACCAAGTAAAACTTCAGAACCCTGACCACATCTAAAGAATGCAGAGTTCTATCCTTGGAATAAGCAGGATTAGGACACAAGGAAGGCAAGACAATGTCCTGATTGAGATGAAAAGCAGACACAACCTTAGGCAAGAAATCTGGTTTAAACCGAAACACCACCTTGACCTGGTTTGATGGAGAGCGCCGCCAACTCAGAAACATGCCTGACAGAAGTGATAGCCACCAAAAAGGCTACCTTAAGAGTCAAGATGGGCAAAGCGGCCTCACTGAGAGGCTCAAAAGGACGACCCTGCAGAGCAGATAACATCAGATTCAAAACCAAAACTGGTAACATAGGTTTATGTGGCGGACGCACATGAGAGACCCCCTGGAAAAAAGTCTTAACCAAACGGTTACTGGCAAAAGATCTTTGGAAACAAATTGCCAGAGCTGAAACATGACTTTTGAGGGTACTAAGTTGAAGACCCAAATCCAAACCATGTTGCAAGAATTCCAGAATCCTGGGAACAGAAAACGCCCGACAGGAAAGAGATTTGGACTCACACCAGGCAATGTAAGCATGCCAGACCCTGTAGTAGATAAAGGACGAGGACTTCTTCCTATCCCTAATCATGGTATCAGAGGCAGGCAAACCCTTTTCTGAAGTTCCATGAAGATGGTGGTTTCAGCAGCCAAGCCGTCACAGCCAGCGTTTGTAAATTGGGATGGCACAGCTGCCCCTGAGTGAGCAGATCTGGATCCTTGGGCAGGACGTACTGATCTACTGCCAATTGCATGATGTCTGCGAACCACACCCTTCTTGGCCAACAGGGGGCCACCAGAATGGTTGGCACCCCTTCCTGGGCTACCTTGCGCAGCACCCTGCCCAACAGAAGGAAAAACAGAGGAGCTGAAACCCCATCCAAGGCATTGCCAGCGCATCCGTGGCAAAGGCCAGAGGATCCTGTGACAGAGAGACAAAGAATGGAAGTTTGTGATTGTGACATGAAGCAAACAGGTCCACATCCGGCAGACCCCAGCGGTGGCACAGGTAGTGAAACACCCTGTTGCTGAGGGACCACTCCCCCAGCCGAGACATCCCCCTGCTCAAAAAGTCTGCTTCCAGGTTCTCCACCCCCGGGATGTAAACTGCCGAGATGCAGGGGACATTCTCCTCCGCCCAGGACAGTATCAGGGACACTTTCTTGAGGGCTTGCTTGCTCCGAGTCCCTCCCTGATGATTGATGTAGGCGACCGCCGTCTGGTTGTCCGATCGGATCTGAACCGCCCGACCCCAAAGGTGTGGGGTAAACTGGGAAAGGACCAACCTTATCGCCCGCAGTTCCAGAATGTTGATGGGGGCATGGGCCTCCTGAGGCCCCCACTGACACTGGAACTTCAAAGACTTCCAAAAGCCCCCCCCCCCCCCCCAACCGGTCAGACTGGCATCTGTGGTGACATTCTCCCAGCACGGTGGCAGAAAGGTCCTGCCCACTAGGAGATTCCTTGAATCCAGCCACCACGAGAGGGACTGACTGACCAGAGGGGACAGAACAAATGTCTGATCCAGGGACACAGGGTGTCCCAAACTGACAAGAGGTGAACTGAAGAGGTCTCATGTGAAACTGAGCATAGGGAACCACCTCGAACCATGACACCATCAGGCCCACCAGCTGCATTCCCTGCCAAATGGAGGGATGAGGGCAAGAAATCAGAGGCCATGCCTGCATCTGAAGGCACTCCACCTTCTGCTGAGGCAGAAAAACCTTGACCTGAGCTTTATCCAGAGTTATGCCCAGAAAGGACGTCACCAAGGACAGAGAGAGAAGACTTAGTAGTCTTCGTAGTCTAGGGTAGTTGATCACCCAACCGAAGGACTCGACCACCATCTGATCCGGTCCAGCTCGGCTTGATGGAAGGACTGAGACGCAATCAGAATGTCGTCCAGATAAGGAAAGATGCGAATGCCCTGAGATCTCAACAGAGCCATCACCCCCGCCAGCACCTTGCTGAAGACCTGAGGGGCTGAGGTAAGACCGAACGGTAAGGCCACAAATTGGTAGTGCTGATCCTCCAGAGCGAACCTGAGAAATCTATGATGACCTGGAAAGATAGGAACATGAAGGTAAGAATCTTTGATGGCCACAGAAGTCATGAAGTCGTCCGGGCACAAGGTACTGACCGCCGAGCATGGTCTCCATGCGAAAATGCTTGAACCTGACAAATTTGTTGAGGCGCTTCAAATCCAGGATGGGCCTCAGGAACCCATCCTTTTTGGGGACAGTGAACAGATTGGAATAGAAACCTCTGCCCCTTTCCGGTCCAGCTCGGCTTGATGGAAGGACTGAGACGCAATCAGAATGTCGTCCAGATAAGGAAAGATGCGAATGCCCTGAGATCTCAACAGAGCCATCACCCCCGCCAGCACCTTGGTGAAGACCTGAGGGGCTGAGGTAAGACCGAACGGTAAGGCCACAAATTGGTAGTGCTGATCCTCCAGAGCGAACCTGAGAAATCTATGATGACCTGGAAAGATAGGAACATGAAGGTAAGAATTTTTGATGGCCACAGAAGTCATGAAGTCGTCCGGGCACAAGGTACTGACCGCCGAGCATGGTCTCCATGCGAAAATGCTTGAACCTGACAAATTTGTTGAGGCGCTTCAAATCCAGGATGGGCCTCAGGGACCCATCCTTTTTGGGAACAGTGAACAGATTGGAATAGAAACCTCTGCCCCTTTCCTGGAAGGGCACCAGGCAAATTACACCAAATCCAAAAGGCAAGCCGCAAGCACTGAGCTGACAAGGGATTTTGAACCCTCCGGGATCTGATGAATCTTGGGGGCAGCCAGGCTGCAAACTATCTTGTACCCGGACGACACCACCTCCTGAATCCACCGGTCTGAGACGCGCAGTCTCCAGACGTGAGCAAAAAGCCGCAACCATCCCCCAACCCGGATGGGTGAGGGCGCCTCCTCATGCCTGAGGGGACTTAGGGAAAGATTTGGACTTGGGACCCCATGAGAGACCGGGGCGACCACTGCCTCTACCCCGTCCCCAAGGGTCTCTGTGTGTCCCCGCAAATGGTGCACCCCGACCGGACCTGGGAGCACGGAGTCCCTCATCCTCCTCAGGAAAAAGGGAAACAGCAGGAGTAAAATGCCGCTTCTTGCCAGAAGCCTTATGCCTTTCCAGGCTGGCCACCCACAAGGCCAAGTCATAGTTTGATTCCCCACTAGCATGTCCCTCACTAGGGGTCAAATGCAGGCGCGGGGGGGGGGGGGTGATGTAGATGGGGGCGCAGAGCTGGGCAGCGTAACAGGCAACCCAGACTGCAGCACAAGTACCTTCTGGGCACAGGGCAAACATACCCTGACACCACTCACAGGGGATACCCCACATGCGGCACACAGCTGGGCTTGTCCCGAAGGAACCCCAAGCACATTATCCCCGGAGGTCTCCATATGGTGACTAGAGTGGGCATACTGGCAAGTATAGGGTTAAGGCCAACAAGAGCCACCCGGGATGCCCCAAAAACCGCTAGGGAAGGTGGGAGAAGGAAGGGAAGAGGGCCAGGGGAAACCACAGACACGTTTATCCCGCCTGAAAGACATAGGAAAACCACACATAACATTCCCATAATGTGGTGACAAGAGCACAATACAACCCCAAAGGGGACTCACGGACCAAGAAGACGATCGCACATCCAGGCAGGCCAGCAGCGTGCCGCAGTACCGCAGGTCAGGAGAAGACAAACTCCAAACAAAATGGCGCCCACAAGGACCTTGAGGGGCGGGCCGCGGAGGTATGACACAAAAAACGTCATCCGCAGGAAAGAAGCCCCCCTCCCGAAGAGCGCGGATCGCGCTCCACGTGACCCCCCAGCGCCAATGACAGTGCAAAACATGAGGAGAATGTCGCCGCCAGCCACCGTACAAAACAGTGTGGCGGCGAGCGCAGAGAATACAAGTAAAAGGCAGCTAAAATACAATGTGAAACAACGCCCCATCCCCCATCTCCCCCCCGGAGAGCTCCCCAGGGAGAGAGCGAGGCGGGGAAGAGCAACGGTAGGCGCACGCAAGACATGCTTAGCTAGGGAGGAGGAGGGGGGGCAGGGGAAAGCCCACAATAAGGCAGGAAGGGGCATCCCACAAGGCTCACCATAAGCCTGAACCGCCTACCTTAGTAGGTAGAGGGATTGGGGTTGGAGCAGCGATCCTCCAGCACCTGACCCTGGCGCTGTCCTACCTTCACCCGAACCAGGCAGCCGAGGCTGGGAGCCAGTGGGTCCAGAACGGGTGGAAACAGTCCTGCAGGGCCGCAGGCTGATAAGCCATGCTCGCCTGTGTAATATAGAGAGCCATCTTCTATCTTCGCAGTCCAAACTGCAAAAGGAAACTGGGAATTTGTGGGAGGTTTCTGTCCTTTTATAGGGCCGGGAGATACCACAAGTCTCTTCTGCAGTCCACTGCGCCACCTTGTGGAGGATATCCCAAGCGTAAAGAATATTAGTGAAACAGGACATGCTGTATACTTGGAAAAAAAAAACACAAGCATCACTAATAGCAGATAGGCTTTACGAGCATAGAAAACCCCATATGCTGTATTGGTCAACAAATTTGGGGCTATGATGACGCCTAAGTGTATATTTAATGAAGCCCTTCTCGTTCCAAAACAACAAAAGCTAAACTACTAAGGACAGTAAGATTAAAAATGTATTGAAAGATCATTTGTAGGCAAAAATGAAATCAGATCGGGATGTCCCGCGGGGTGTAACCCCCCCAAACACACCGAAAAACCTTACCTCTCCAGACGCTGCTTCCGCCGCCGCCTCACTCGCGCTCCTCCAGACGTGCGCGCGCCCGCCGTCTCTGAATGGCCGGAGCGGGCGCGCACACGTCAAGAGTGACGCGCGGGAGGCGCGATCCCTTGTCCGCCGACGGACGTCACTTGTCCGTCGGCGGGCATTGGACAGCGGAGTCACGTGGGATCGTGGAGAGGTGAGTTTTCGGGGTGTTTGGGGGGTTTTGGGCAGCGGGGCACCCCCGATCGGGGTGCCCCAAGGAAGTGGACCAATACCCAGGATAGTCAAAATCCTGGGTGTTGGTCCACTTTAAGAACACCACCTTGTTCTGATGTCTCTCATAGTATGGGGGCTGAATCGACAGAGCCGCCAGCTCAGACACACGCCTGACCGAAGTAATAGCCACCAGAAAGACAACCTTGAGGGTAAGTACAGCCAGAGCAGCATCCTGAATAGGTTCAAAGGGAGCACCCTGCAAGGCAGACAAAACCAAGTTCAAATCCCAAACAGGGACCATAGGTTTACGTGGGGGACACACATGAGTGACCCCCTGAAAGAAAGTCTTAACCAAGGAATGCTGAGCAAAAGACTTCTGAAAGAAGACAGACAGGGCAGAAACCTGACCCTTCAGAGTACTGAGTTTTAGACCCAAGTCCAACCCATGCTGTAAAAACTCCAGAACCCTGGGGACTGAGAACACCCTACAGGGAAGAGACCTAGACTCACACCAATCAATGTAGGTATGCCATACCCTATAATAGATGGAAGAGGAAGTTTTCTTCCTAGCCTTGTGATGTGATGAGTATGTCATCCAGGTAGGGCAGCACGCGTATGCCCCTTGACCTCAACAGAGACATCACTCCCGCCAGCACCTTGGTGAACACTCTGGGAGCTGAAGTGAGGCCAAATGGCAAGGCCACAAATTGGTAATGTTGATCTTCCAACGCGAATCTGAGAAACCTTTGGTGTCCTGAGAACACAGGGATGTGAAGGTAAACGTCTTTGATGTCCACAGACGTCATGAAATCCCCTGGGCGCAGGGAGATTATGGCCGAGCATGGAGTCTCCATGCAAAAGCGCCTGTTCTTGACAAATTTGTTGAGGATCTTTAAATCCAGAATGGGCCTGACTGACCTATCCTTTTTGGGAACTGTGAAAAGGTTGGAATAGAACCCTTTGCCTCTTTCTCTTAAGGGAACCTTGCAAATGACCCCCATACCCAGAAGGCCTTGCATGGCCTGCATCAAGACCTGAGCTGAGACAGGGTCCTGGGGGATCCAGGATCTGATGAATCTTGGGGGGGGGCGCACAGCAAACTCTATCTTGTAACCAGAGGACACTACCTCCTGAATCCACTGGTCTGAGAAGTGGTGCCTCCAGACGTGAGCAAAGTGCTGTAGGCGTCCCCCCCACCCCGACGGGCGAGGGCGCCCCGTCGTGCCTGAGGGGGCTTGGGAGAGGATTTGGGCTTAGACCCCCAGGAGGAGCCAGGACATCGTCCTCTGCTCCTGTGCCAGTAATCTGCACGAGCCCCCGCGAACTACACCCCTTTTCCTTGTTTAGCACCACGGTAGGGGAGTGAGAGGGAGCCATGGCCCAGAAATGGGTGAGACTGCAGCCTGCGCTAGGGTAACTTACCTCCTTTAGCAAAAATGTCTAGGCGGTCCCCAAACAGGCGTAGCCCCTTAAATGGGAGCCCAGTAAGGGCCTTCTTTGCAGCATTGTCAGCAGCCCACTGGCGCAGCCAAACCACGCGGCGTATAGCTACCACCAAGGCAGAAGTTCTAGCACACATCCTAATGGCATCATCCAGGGCAGATAGGATAAAGTTTACAAACACATCACAGACAGAGCATTAAACGTTTCAGGTGGCAATTCATCAGAAACACCGTCAAGTACACTTCTGATCAGGGTCCTAAGTGCCACAGACGTGATGGCCGAGGCGCAAACCGGGCGCAGCGCCGTCCCCACAAATGCAAAGGCATGGCCTGCCAATTGGTCAACGCGCCGGTCCTCGGCATCCCGCAGAGTAGTAGAGTCAGGGGAGTGCATAATCGAGGTGTGAGACAGCCCTAGAATAGGAGCATCCACCTCGGGTGGCGAAGACCAGCACTTGACCATATCAGCAGGAAAGGGATACTTTCTGTCCCAACTCTTAGGTATACCGGGAAGTCTACTGGGACGTTCCCACTCCTTAAGCACAAGGTTATTGAAATGGGTTTGCTCTGGAAATTCCAAACGAACCTTAGCAGTATGAAAAAGCTCATCCCTTTGCCTGGGTGCCGCAACAGGGGGAGAGATGGACAGAACCTCAAAGATCTGAACCAGCAGTCTGTCAGTATAATCCGGGGCCCAGGGGTCAGAGCCAGAATGGTCGTGACCCCTGGGTCTCTCGTCAGATGACCCTGAATCAGATAACAGCTCCCCTTCGTCCAAGGGGGTGTAGCCACATAGATGCAAAAACTCATCAGACTCCACAGGGAAAAGAGTGGCATCAGGGTTTAAGTGGCGCTTTTTAGTGGTGGCCTTACGCGCTAAAGTACTAGTAATCAATTTTTCAACACTGGCAAGTCTAGCAGCCACATCAGGTTGAGAATCCCCGCTTGTATGCGATGCAATGGGGGTGAGACTCAAGCTTGGGGGAGTAGGTGAAGTGAGCCGAGGTGCAGGCCCAGCCACAGGCGGGGCGGGGCGGGTTACAACGTTAGCGCCTGCTGTGCGCAAGGAACACAGACCCGTGCACTGTCACCGCTGATAGGTGAGACCCCACAAGCTACACACAGCCGGGCTTGTCCCGAAGGAACCCCGGTCACATTATCCTGAGATGCCTCCATATGGTGATTATTAGGCACAATATGCCAGTAGGGATTGACGCTTTAAAGCAAACCTGGATGCCCCAATGACCCGCTAGGGAAGTGGGAGAAATTATACTAGGCCCAACTATCAATTACACCGGGCCGGGAGAAGCCACTGGATTCGCCCGTCTGAAAGACACAATGAGAAGGGGCGTCAAAACCATACACAGTAAGGAATGAACATAAAGCCGCGCGGGGGCACTTACGGACCGCGGTAGGTAGAACCGTCACACACGCGCGACCAGACAAAATGGTGCCGAGCGAACCTCGAAGGGCGGGCCAGAGCGGGCCGTGACGCAAAGCGTGCCAAGCCAGGCCCCGCCCCCCCGAAGCCCACAGACAAGCAGCCAATGAGAAAGCAGAAGCGTCTGAGCTAACGCCGCCGGGACATCCAAGTGAAGGAAAAGACGCGCACGGTGGCGGCAATTGTAACAGTAAAAAAGCCAAGTCAGTGCGGCGGCTGACACCACATAAATCAGTCAAAACAGACCAAAAGCCAATTAGCACAAAACACTGGCACACTCACCCACCCCCCCCCCCTTCTCCCCCCCCCCCGAAGGCTACAGGGAGAATGAGGGAGGATGGCGGCCCTCTGTACAGGACCCACCACTACACGGGGCATGGGGCAATAATGCGGGAGGGGCATCCCATGAAGGCTCACCATCAGCCTATACCGCCTACCCTTTGGTGGGGGATTGCGGTGGAGCAGCGCTCCTCAGGCACACATGGTGCTGCCTACCTTCACCCGACCGGCGCAGCCCAGGCTGGGAGGCACAACAAACAAGGAACAGGTGGGAATAGTCCAACAGGGCCGCAGGCTAATAGCCCCGCTCACCTGCGAGAGAGTGATCATTTCATGTCTTCGCAGTAAGCACTACAGAGAAATCTGGGGATTTGTGGGAGGTCCCTGGGTATTTGAGGGGCCGGGAGGAGCCTGTTTTTACATGTCTCTGCAGTGCAGCGCCATCTGGCGGAGGATAACCCAAGTGTAAGTAATCTATCTGGAGCAGAACGTACTGTATACTAAGAATAGATTAGCAGTTATCAGGAAAAAAAATCTCACGAGCACAAAGAAGAAAGTTTGAACAGCTAACATTGGTGGGCAGTGGGCCATCTCAATAATATCCTGCTCTGCATAATGGCAATAGAAGCCTGGATCCTGAAACATACCTATTTCTGCGAAGCCTTGGTTCAGCCGATGGATCGTGTGCCCCACAAAAGTAAATGGTCACCGGTGGCCAAATGTGGCGCAGTGATGCTGTATAGGGACACACAAATAAGGCCAGTGTTCAGGCTACTGGTGCCAAAAGACTGAGCAAGACATCTTTGGTCAGAATGTGCCGTCCCCAACCAATTCATATTCTGGGACCTGGCAGTCTTAATTTGCTAAATGGTATATTTAAAGTAAAAACAATATATACATCTTGGAATGTTGAGCAAGGGTGGGTCATTTTAAAAGCAACACAGCCAAAGACAAATGGTAAAGTAGAGCTGTATTTTCTTTGGAAAGGAAGCACCACATGTTAAGTTTTTTTGTGGTTACAGAAGCTTCTGTTCTTACATAAATGTATGGCTGTCAAGAGACAACCCCTAGCCCAGAATATAAATATGTCCCTGAATGTGGAGAGAAATCCAGGAAGATGGGAGACATAACAATGCCTTTCAAAGATGGTCCTTCTTACACATAGCTGAAATAGCTGACCGGCTATTTTTGGAACAAGTAAATAGTGCATCATGCTCTAGTCATAGGAATAATTATGGGACCGAAATAACACAGTGGGTGGACAGCAGCTCGGCAGCTATTTCAAACAACCTCCCTGTTTCTTCAACAAGCTTTGTTGTTTTTCAATCACATTTCAGTGGCATCTGAGAAGATGGTAAGTCAGGTTTAGAGCCTAATGGCTTCCTACTAAAGCCACGCTTGACTACCAGTAACAGTTATTATTCAGCCCAGGTTTACATAAACGGAAACACCTATCCATTATATTTAACTGGAAGTGGAAATACTTCCCATGGGGTCCCCATATGCTGGTCGGTTAGTTTTCAGTGTAACAGGCCTTGCCTAACTTAACATTTTTCACATCAACTTTCTCAATGTGCCAGGTAAGAAAGCTCTAATATGAGCAGAAATGATGTGAGCCTCTGCCTGCTCCTGGAAAACAGCTGACTAACAAGTCCTCGGGATTCCTACTCTGCCCGAGAGCATTTGGAGGGTGAAGTGGGGGACCTTAATTTGTAGTTTGTCACCCCCACTTAGTCACTGAAGACAAAAATTGGCAAAACCTATAGTTTAGGACTCCATGGCCTATTGACTCCCCCATACAGATTCATGATGTCCCAAGGTGTGAAACCACACAGATCACCATGCATAGTCACCTCACCAGTGAACCCATGGAGAAGGTGGCATCTCCGGCTTCCATTCATCTGCTATGGGTACCGGAGCCAGGCATGAATGGCTGGTGCAAGTAAGCAGAGGAGTGGCCAGTGCTCCATTCAGCTGATTGGAGGAGAGCCCATGCATGCACTGTGGGATCACCAGAGGCAATCTGAAGGATATCACAGCGAAGCACTCTAAATAATTAGGGTCTGAAAGTGGAGAACAATCCGTGAAAATCCTGGCAATTGTTTCTCTTTAATGTGCGATATATAATACAGATAAAATAAAGCAGAGTAAGGAATAGCATCATAAAGAAATTAATAGCACTAAACTTGGCTGAAACTCAGCTTCATTTGTTTCACAAGAACTGGAAAAAGGGTGTGTGTCATGGAGCCTATGCATATTTTAATAAAGGCATGTTATCACTCATATTCTTTAACTACTTTAAAGGGAAAGTCTACTTTCGATGGCATGTTCTCAAGGCGCTGAACTTAATTATTTTGTTTTCTTATGTTGGGAAATTTGTATTTTATGGAAGCAGTTTTTACCACCTGCAATCTGTTGCTATTGGAAACTGTACACCAAGATCTACAAGGAGAGAGAAGTCCTGTACACACAGAACACTGCATGTGTAAAGGTGAGTGAGCTCACTCACCTATGCAGTGGCCATAGCAGCAGTGTTCGGTGTGTTTTTTTTTGTCAAGAGTTCATTGGCACAGGAAATTTATTTAGAGCTGGTCATTGCATACACCTTTTAGGATGCTTAATGCTCACAGATACTGTGGTTAATGAACATGGGCCTCGATTCAATGAAGGTAGAAAAAAATTCTCATGGTAGTAAAAGATTCAATTAATGAGAAAAAAGCCTGGGAATTTCACTGTTGCTAAATCACCAGCTAAGAAAACAATTAAAGTCAATGGCACTTTTTTACTCCTAAGAAAAGTAGATAACTGTTTACTCCTTTCTACAATGTAGTTAAAGCTGCCATTGACTTTCATTGTCTTTTTTATCTGGTGATTCAGTAACAGTGACATTCTCAGGCTTTTTTCTCATGAATTGAATTTTTTACTACTATGAGAATTTTTTTCTACCTTTATTGAATCGAGGCCATGGCTTTAAAATAGAGGCTGTTTATAGAGGATTGTGCTGGCATATAATTGCAGGGGAGAGTTACTATGATTCCACCCTACATTTATTCTGAGAACCAACAGGTCATCACTTGCTGCCCAGAAGGATACCGATGGGTTGACTTGAAGTGTTCTTTTTAATAAGTTCAATTTAAAGTTATTGAACGGCGAAACAAAAAAAGCAAAAAGGATACTTTTGTCTCCAACAACTGATTAAGGCTAGTCATTAGCAATTGGAATTGCTGCATACCAGCCCAGAAATCCATTTACCGGAGCTTCCATGCCAGCACCCACCCCCTATTAGTCGCAAAGTCAGGGCTGCAGGAAGACTATCCTGTGGAACTTAAGGTCGGGGTTGGCGAACCACAACCCAGGAACTCCTGAGGATTAAAAACTACAAATTTAAATAACTGGCCGTAGGCCCAGCAGTTTCCTTGCAGAGGAACCTTCTTTTAAGTGGCCATCCTGAAGGACGATGAGCAAAAACCTTCTTTAATTATTGAGACGGATCTTATTTAATGAACAGACCATCGATATCCAAGTTAACTTACTATTTGTCACTTTCATGAAAAGCACAAGCAGCCAGCACAGCAACAGTTAAAACAGGAAGAGCCTTTGTTGGAAATTCCTAACCTGCTGCGACACATTTGTTAGGCAAGCAGCTTCACACTGTATCCATCAGCAACATCACTCAACTGGTAACATGCCACATACTAAAAAATGTACTAGGCTCTAATGATTTATTCACCGGCTTCCACAGTTTGTCCTTTGTTCTGAAGATAAAGTTGAGAGTTTGTGACCTATATACAACATTTTGTACATGTGAAATCCATGAAAACCTAATTAGCAGCTCATAAAAACCTCTTCAGGCACGGGATTCATCAGCCAGCCAGCTTCTTAGTATTGGACAGCTTCCACAAGTACTGAATAGCACAGCAATAGAATCGCGTTCACAGGATTCATTTTCCAGACAACCAAGTCTGGTTAAATCTGTGCTATATTAATTAGTCTACCTAATAGGTATGCTCCTCAACAAACTAGGTTATTACATAAAGAAAAAAAAAAGGGAGGAGCTGTTGTGACAGCATAACACAGGGACTAAACCAGACCAACAAATTAACAGTCCAGGATCACCATAAAAAAAAAAAACACAATTCTGTGATTACTCACCTGTAGAATTGTTATTATAAGTATACAGTACGCCCTGCTCTAGATAAGAATCATTACACTTGGGTATTACTCCGCCAGATGGCGCTGGACTGCAGAGACCACGAAATTGGCTCCTCCCGGCCCCTCAAATACCCGGGACCTCCCAGAAATCCCCAGCATTAAAAAGCAGTTAACGAGAAGCCGGGAGAAAGAAAACAGAACCAACTAGTAACTATAACAATGATAATCACCATGCAGGGGATCCTAGGATAATGCGAAACCAAGGGTGGGGTGGAGCAGGACGTACTGTATACTCATAACAATTCTACAGGCGAGTAATCACAGAATTGCATTATTCTTAGTATACAGTACGTCCTGCTCCAGATAAGAATCATTACACTTGGGACATCTAATAGTGTCCATAAAGTAGGGTGGGATCCCCAAAGGTAACAACAGACAGGTCAGATCACTGCCGCCTGCAGAACCTTGCGGCCAAAAGCAGCGTCAGCTGAGGCCCTAACATCAACCTTGTAAAACTTTGAAAAGGTATGAACAGAAGACCAAGTAGCGGCCTTGCAAACTTGTTCAACAGAAGCCTGGTGCTGAAAAGCCCAAGAGGCACCAATAGCACGAGTGGAATGAGCAGTAAGGAGGAAGGGAGGATTCTTCCCTTTAGCAGAGTAGGCCTGAATCACAGCCTGACGGATCCATTTGCTGATAGTAGATTTAGCAGGAGCCAAACCCTTCCTGGGACCAGAAGGGACCACAGTTTTTCTGAATGGTGCAGTAGCCCCCAGATAGTACTTAAGACACCTAACCACATCCAAGGAATGCAAGACCCTCTCCTTAGCATTACTAGGATTAGGATTAGAAGGAAGAACAATGTCCTGATTCAGATGAAAGGCAGACACGACCTTAGGCAGAAAATCTGGCTTGAAGCGGAACACCACCTTGTCCTGGTGTCTCTCAAAGTAGGGGGGCTGGATGGAAAGCGCCGCCAACTCAGAAACACGCCTAACAGAAGTGATAGTCACCAAAAAGACAACCTTGAGAGTAAGAATGGCCAGGGCAGCCTCCTGCACAGGCTCAAAGGGAGCCCCCTGCAAGGCAGACAAGACCAAGTTCAAATCCCAAACAGGCAACATAGGCTTAAGTGGGGGACGCACATGAGTAACCCCCTGGAAAAAAGTCCTGATCAGAGAATGCTGGGCAAAGGACCTCTGGAAGAAAACAGCCAGGGCAGAGACATGACCCTTCAGAGTACTGAGTTGAAGCCCTAGCTCCAACCCATGCTCCAGGATCCTGGTAATAGAGAACACACGACAGGGAAGAGACCTAGACTCACACCAGTCAATGTAGGCACGCCAAACCCTATAGTAAATGGAAGACGACGACTTCTTTCTAGCCTTTATCATGGTATCAACAACAGAGGCAGACAGCCCCTTCTCCATCAAGATGGAGGTTTCAGCAGCCAGGCCGTCAAAGCCAAAGTTTGTAAATTGGGATGGCGTAAGTGACCCTGAGTGAGCAGGTCTGGCACCCTGGGCAGAGCGTACTGATCTACTGCCAGCTGCACCACGTCTGCGAACCACACTCTTCTTGGCCACCAGGATTGCTGGCACCCCCTCCTGAGCTATCTTGCGCAGAACCCTGCCCAACAGGGGGAATAGAGGAAAGACATACAGGAGCTGAAAGTCCTGCCATGACATTGCTAGGGCATCCATGGCCAAGGCCAGGGAGACAAGGAGACAAAGGGAGACAAAGGCCGGGAGCTTGTGATTGTGACGGGACGCAAATAGATCCACATCTGGTTGGCCCCAACGGTGACACAGAGATTGAAACACCCTGTCGCAGAGGGACCATTCTCCCAGGCGAGAGGTCCCCCTGCTCAGAGAATCTGCCTGCAGATTCTACACCCCCGGAATGTACACAGCTGATATGCAGGGAACATTGTCCTCCGCCCAGGCCAGAGTCAGAGACACTTTCTTGAGGGCCCCCTTGATCCGGGTCCCTCCCTGATGAT
Organism: Gastrophryne carolinensis; assembly: GCA_027917425.1. Lineage (NCBI taxonomy): Eukaryota > Metazoa > Chordata > Amphibia > Anura > Microhylidae > Gastrophryne > Gastrophryne carolinensis. The sequence continues at coordinate 237,969,409 of CM051238.1, read as the reverse complement.
TAATGTAGGCAACCACCGTCTGGTTGTCCGAGCGTACCTGAAAAGGCCGGCCTCGAAGGTGTTGGGTCAAGTGAGCCAGAACCAACCTGATCGCCCTCAGTTCCAGAATGTTGATAGGGGCATGAGCCTCCTGCAAGCAAATGCCCTGAGACCTGAGCAGAGACATCACTCCTGCCAGCACCTTGGTGAACACTCTGGGAGCTGAAGTGAGACCGAAGGGCAATGCCACAAATTGGTAGTGCTGATCCTCCAGAGCGAACCTGAGGAATCTTTGATGACCTGGAAAAACAGGAATATGAAGGTAAGCATCCTTGATGTCCACAGAGGTCATGAAGTCCCCTGGACGCAGGGAACTGATGTCAGAGTGAAAGTGCCTGCACCTGACAAACTTGTTGAGGATCTTCAAGTCCAGGATGGACCTGATTGACCCATCTCTTTTGGGCACGGTGAAAAGGTTGGAATAGAAACCCTTGCCCCTTTCTCGTAAGGGGACCTGACAGATGACCCCCAGCTCCAGAAGGCTTTGCACCGCCAGAACCAGAGCCTGAGCAGACATAGGGTCCTGAGAGATCCGGGATCTGATGCATCTTGTAACCGGAGGACACTACCTCCTGAATCCACCGGTCTGAGACATGAAGCCTCCAGACGTGAGCAAAATGCTGAAGCCGTCCCCCCACCCGGATGGGTGAGGGTGCCCCTTCATGCCTGAGGGGGCTTGGGAGAAGACCTAGGCTTGGAGCCCCAGGATGAGCCAGGGCATCCACGTCCTCTGCCCCACTCCAGACATATCCTCGGGCCCCGGTAAGGGAGACCCCCCTCCCCTGTCTGGCTCCACAGTAGGGGGAAGAAAAGGAGTCCTGTCCCCGAAAGGGCCGAGACTGCCGCCTGCGCTGGGGTAACCTGCCTCCCTTACCAAACAGGTCCAGGCGGTCCCCAAACAGGCGTAGTCCTTTGAAGGGAAAACCAGGGAGAGCTTTCCTGGCAGCGTTGTCAGCAGCCCACTGGCACAGCCAAACCGAGCGGCGTATAGCCACCACAAGGGCAGAGGCTCAGCCACACATCCTAATGGTATCATCCAAGGCAGAGACGACATAAGTCACAAAAACCTCACAAGGAGAGAGTGCATTAAACCTCCTCACTAGACACATCAGGAGCACCATCTAGGACAATTGTAAGCAGGGTCCTAATAGCCACAGCAGTAATGGCAGAGGCACAGACCGGGCACAGCGCCGTCCCCACACAGGCAAAGGCATGGGACGCCAGCTGATCAATACGCCGGTCCTCACCATCGCGCAATGTAGTAGAGTCAGGGGAATGCATGACCCTAGGACCGGGGTATCCACCTCTGGAGAGGATGACCAATGCTTCACCACATCAGCAGGAAAGGGATACATCTTATCCCAACTCTTAGGGACTCCGGGAAGCCTGCTGGGACGCTCCCATTTCTTGAGCACGAGATTAAAATAGGCTTGCTCAGGAACTCTAAACGTGGCTTAGCAGTATGAAACAATTCCCCCTGCTGCCTGGGGGCCACAACCGGGAGAGAGATAGACAGTACCTCAAAAATCTGAGCCAACAGCCTATCAGTATCATCTGGGGCCCAGGGGTTAGAGCCAGAATCATCATGACCCCTGGGCCTCTCATCAGATGACTCCGACTCAGAGAATAACTCCCCTTCTTTCAAAGGGGTATAACCAGACAGTTCCAAGGACTCATCAGCCTCCATGGGGAAAAGAGTGACCTCAGGCGTCAAGTGCCACTTCTTAGCAGAGGCCTTACGCGCCAAGGTATTAGCAAGCAACTTCTCAACACTAGCCAGTCTGGAAGACACATCAGGCTGAGAATCCCCACTGGTATGCCACTCAATGGGAGTCAAATTTAAACTTTGGGGAGTAGGTGACGCCATACGAGGCGCAGACCCAGCTACTGGTAAACCAGGCTGCAGCGCAAGCACCTGCTGGGCACAAGGTATACAGACCCGCACATTCAAAAACGCAACCAGTGCAACCAAGTCAGCGCGGAGACTGACACCAACCAGGAACACAATACAGCAAAAGCACCAAGGCATATACACACACACCTCCCCCCCCCCCCCCAAGAGCTACAAGGGAGAGCGAGGGAGAGCAGCGGCCACTTAACATAGGGCCAACCGATAGACAGGGGCAAGGGGCAAAAGGGCGGGAGGGGCATCCCACAGAGGCTCACCATTTGCCTATACTGCCTACCCTTTGGTGGGGGATTGCGGTGGAGCAGCGCTCCTAAGCACCTGACAGCGGTGCTGCCTACCATCACCCGGACCAGCGCAGCCAAGGCTGGGAGGCACATTAAAAATGGAACGGGTGGGAATAGTCCTACAGGGCCGCAGGCTACTAGCCCCGCTCACCTGCATGAAGAGAGAGACATCTTCTTGTCCTTCGCATTCCAGACTGCAGAGAAATTCTGGGGATTTGTGGGAGGTCCCGGGAGGAGCCAATTTCGCGGTCTCTGCAGCCCAGCGCCATCTGGCGGAATAATACCCACGTGTAATGATTCTTATATGGAGCAGGACGTACTGTATACTAAGAATAAACTGCATTCAATCACGAATAAAATTTCAAAAACTCATACTACTTCATGTATGACATGAGGTCCTAGACCAGAGGTGGCAAATTATTTTTTCCATGGGGCCACATGAGAAACTAAAAAATACAATTCTGTGATTACTCACCTGTAGAATTGGGATTATACGTATACAGCACGTCCTGTTCCAGAAGATATTCCTTACTCTTGGGTTATACATCCAGTAGATGGCGCTGGACTGCAGAGACAGAAAACGGCTCCTCCCGGACCCATATATACCAGGGACCTCCCACAAATTCCCCAGTATTGAAAAGCAGTTAAAACGAAACCGGGAGAACTATAACCATTATAAAAAATTGATCACCATAAAGAGGTAACTAAAAATAATGATAACAAGGGTGGGGTGGAACAGGACGTGCTGTATACATATAATACCAATTCCACAGGTGAGTAATCACAGAATTGTATTATTCTAAGTATACAGCACGTCCTGTTCCAGGAGATATTCCTTACTCTTGGGACATCCAATAGCAGTGTCCGTAAGGTAGGGTGGGATCCCCAAAAGTAACAGCAGTAACAGTTTAAACCACTTCCGCCTGCAGAACTTTGCGGCCAAAAGCAGCATCAGCTGAGGCCCTAACATCAACCTTGTAAAACTTTGAAAAAGTATGAAAAGAAGACCAAGTAGCGGCCTTGCAAACTTGTTCAACAGAATCTTGGTGCTGAAAAGCCCAAGAGACCCCAATAGCACGAGTAGAGTGAGCAGTAAGGTGGAAGGGAGGCTCCTTCCCCTTAGCAGAGTAGGCCTGTATCACAGCCCGATGGATCCACTTGCTGATAGTGGAATTAGCCGGAGCCAGACCCTTCTTAGGTCCAGACGGGAGCACAAAAAGAGCATCAGTCTTCCTAAAGGATTCAGTAGCCACCAAATAGAACTTCAGAGTCCTGACCACATCCAAAGAGTGTAAAACCCTCTCAGAGTTACTAGGATTAGGATACAGAGAAGGCAAAACAATGTCCTGATTGAGATGAAAGGCAGAAACAACCTTAGGCAGAAAATATGGCTTAAAACGAAACACCACCTTTTCCTGGTGTCTCTCAAAATAAGGAGGCTTGATAGAAAGCGCCGCCAACTCAGAAACACGCCTAACAGAAGTGATAGCCACCAAAAAGACCACCTAAGCGTAAGAATGGACAAAGGGGCCCCTTGCAATGACTCGAAGGGAGACCCCTGCAGGGCAGATAAGACCAAGTTCAAGTCCCAGACTGGTAACATAGGCTTACATGGGGGACGCACGTGAGTAACCCTCTGGAAGTAGGTCTTGACCAGGGGATGCTGAGAAAAAGATCTTTGGAAAAAAATGGCCAAGGCAAAAACATGACCTTTCAGAGAACTGAGCTGAAGACCCAGATCCAAACCATGTTGCAGAAACTCCAGAATCCTAGGAATAGAAAACACACGACAGGGAAGTGAGTTAGACTCGCACCAGTCAATGTAAGTACGCCAAACCCTGTAGTAGATGGAAGAAGAGGATCTTTTCCTAGCCCTGATCATGGTATTTACAACCGAGGCAGGCAGCTCTTTTTCCATCAAGATGGAGGTTTCAACAGCCAGGCCATCAAAGCGTTTGTAAATTGGGGTGGCGTAGGTGCCCCTGAGTGAGCAGATCTGGAACCCGGGGCAGGGCGTACTGATCTACTGCCAGCTGCACAATGTCTGCGAACCACACTCTTCTTGGCCAACAGGGGGCCACCAGTATGGCTGGCACCCTTTCCTGAGCTATCTTGCGCAGCACCCTGACCAGCAGGGGAAACAGGGGAAACACATACAGGAGCTGAAAAACTCGTCCAAGACATTGCCAAGGCATCCATGGCCAAGGCCAAAGGATCCTGGGACAGAGAGACAAAGACTGGAAGCTTGTGATTGTGACGGGATGCAAACAGATCCACATCCGGCTGACCCCAGCGGTGGCACAGGGAGCGAAACACCCTGCTGCTGAGGGACCATTCTCCCAGACAAGAGGTCCCATTGCTCAGAGTCTGCCTCCAGATTCTGCACCCCCAGGATGTACACAGCTGAGATGCAGGGACAGCCTCCGCCCACGACAGTATCAGGGACACTTTCTTGAGGGCCGTCTTGCTCCGGGTCCCTCCCTGATGACTGATGTAGGCAACCGCTGTCTGGTTGTCTGAGCGGACCTGAACAGCCCGACCCCGCAGGTGTAGGGTTAAGTGGGCGCGAACCAACCTGATCGCCCTCAATTCCAGAATGTTGATAGGGGCATGAGCCTCCTGAGGGCCCCACTGACCCTGGAATTTCAGGGACTTCCAAACCCCCCCCAACCTGTCAGACTGGCATCCGTGGTGACAGTCTCCCAGCAGGGGGCCAGAAAGGATCTGCCCACCAACAGGTTCCTTGAGTCCAGCCACCACACTAGAGACCGCCTGACCAGAGGGGACAGGACAAACACCTGATCCAAGGACACAGGGTCCCGATCCCATACTGACAAGAGGTGAAGCTGAAGAGGCCTCATGTGAAACGGAGCATATGGAACCGCCTCAAAGCAGGACACCATCAGGCCCACCAGCTGCATTCCCTGCCTGATGAATGGATGGATGAGGACAAGACAGAAGGAGCTGAGCTTTCTCTTGAAGACTCTCCACCTTCTGCTGAGGAAGAAAGATCTTGACCTGAGATGAATCCAGAATCATGCCCAGAAAGGACTTCACCATGGAAGGAGACAGGGAAGATTTGGGGTGGTTGATCACTCAGCCGAATGACTCCAGTGTGGACACCACCCGCTGAGTGTCCAGCTCTGCCTGATGGAAGGACTGAGAAGCGATAAGCATGTCGTCCAAGTAGGGAAGAATGCGAATGCCCTGAGATCTCAGAAGAGCCATCACTCCTGCCAGCACCTTGGTGAATACCCTGGGAGCCGAGGTGAGACCGAAGGGCAAGGCCACAAATTGGTAGTGCTGATCCTCCAGAGCGAACCGGTGGAATCTCTGATGACCTGGAAAGATAGGTACGTGAAGGTAAGCATCCTTGATGTCTACAGAGGTCATGAAGCGTAGGAAAGTCACAGCTGAGCGCAGAGTTTCTGAGCGCAGGGGGCTTGGGGGAGGACTTAGGCTTGGGACCCCAGGAGGGGCCAGGGCGGCCACGTCCTCTGCTCCTGCCCCAGAAATCTCCACGGGCTCCAGCAAAGGAAGCTCCCCGTCCCATTCTGGAGCCCCTGAAGGAAGGAGAAAAGGCACCTGAACCCTGAATGGACCGGGGCTGCCTTTTACGCCGAGGTAACTTGCCTCCCTTAGCAAACAAGTCCAGACGTTCACCAAAGAGGCGCAGCCCTTTGAAGGGAAAACCAGTGAGAGCCTCGTTAGCAGCATTGTCAGCTGCTCACTGGCACAGCCAGACCGAGCGGCGTATCGCCACCAACAAGTCAGATGCCCTGCCACACATTCTGATGGTATCATCCAAGGCAGAGAGAACATATGCAACAAATTCCTCACAACGCAGAAGAGCTATATACTCTTCACTACCTGCATTGTCAGGGGCCCCATCTAAGAGACCCCTGAGCAGGCTTTTAATAGCAACAGCCGTAATGGCAGAGGCACAGACCGGACGCAGCGCGGTCCCCACACAGGCAAAGGCATGGCAAGCCAGATGATCAATGCACCTGTCCTCCCCATCCCTCGTAGTAGAGTCAGGGAAATGCATGACGGATGTGTTGGACAACCCCAGAACTGGTGCATCCACCTCGGGAGGACATGACCACCATTTAACTATTTCAGCAGGAAAGGGATACCGCTTATCCCAACTCTCTGGCACCCCAGGAAGCCGGTTCCCACTTTTTGAGCACCAGATTATTAAAATGAGTTTGTTCAGGAAACTCCAAGCGTGGTTTAACAGTATGAAACAGCTCCCCCTGCAGCCGCGGAGCCAAGGCAGGGGGAGAGATACAGAGTACTTCAAAAATGTGAGCTAAAAGCCTGTCAGTATCATCTGAAGCCCATGGGTCAGACCCAGAATCAGCACCATACACTCTAGATTGTTCCTCAGATGATTCTGAATCAGAAAACAATTTCCCCTCTTCCAGGGGGGTATAACCGGTAACATCAAAAAAAATCCTCAGCCTCCATAGGAAAGAGGGAAACATCATGTAATAAATGCCGCTTCTAAGCAGAAGCCTTACGCAGGCCAGAGCCAGCAATATGTCTCTCAATGCTGGCCACCCGTGCAGTCAAATCGGGTTAAGACTCCCCACTAGTATGCATCTCACTAGGAGTCAGATGTAAGCGTGGGGGGGGGGGGGGGGTAGGCGAAGCCCGAAGGGGTGCAGGCCCAGCCACCGGTAACCCAGGCTGCAGCACAAGCGTCTGCTGGGCGCAGGGTACACACACCCTGACATATCACTTATAGGGGATACCCCACATGCCACACACAGCCGGGCTTGTCCCAAAGGAACCCCAAGCACATTATCCTGAGAAGCCTCCATATGGTGATTATTGTGGCACAATAGGCCAATTGGGATTGATGCAGATAAAACTACCCGGGATGCCCCAATAGCCCGCTAGGGAAGTGGGAGATATACAATACAATAGCCCTCCAATAGGGAGTTAACGCTAAAAAGAGGGCATAGGACCGGGAGAAACCACAAAAAAGTTTGACCCGCCTGTAAGACATAAAGCAAAGAACCCGTAGGCATAATACAATGAAATGTAAAGAAAAATACCATTTTGTGAGTACTCCCCTTTAAAATGGGTATTATGAGTGCGTCATACACCCCGCTTCCACCATTCATGACATCTGGGTAGTCTCCAGTAGAGGGCGAACTTCTGCAGAGATGAATGCAAAAAAGAAGCTCCTCCCAGTCCATAAATACCTGGGACCTCCCACTAATCCCCCAGTGTATGATAGCAGTAAGAGGACCAGGAAGAACCAATATAACAACAAAAATAAAGGTTCACCATATAAAGGATCCGGAATACAACAAGGGTGGGGTGAAGCGGGGTGTATGACACACTCGTAATACCCATTTTAAAGGTGAGTACTCACAAAATGGTATTATTCTAAGTGTGTCATACACCCCGCTACCACCATTCATGACATCTGGGACATCCAATAGCAGTGTCCGTCATGGGTGGGAACCGACAAAAAAACAGGAAAAAAATGCACCAACTTAAACCACTGCAGCTTGCAGAACCTTGCGGCCAAAACAGCATCCTCTGAGGCCCACACATCAACCTTGTAAAACTTGGAAAAAGTATGAACGGAAGACCAAGTAGCAGCCTTACAAACTTGTTCAACAGAAGCCTGGTGCTGAAAAGCCCAGGACGCACCAACAGCACGAGTAGAATGCGCAGTGATCTTAAAAGGGGGAGTCCTCCCCTTAGCAGAATAGGCCCCAACAATGGCCTGGCGTATCCATTTACTAATGGTAGTCTTGGCGGGCGCCAAACCTTTTCTGGGCCCGGAAGGCACCACGAACAAGGCGTCCGTCTTACTGAAAGGAGAAGTAGCAACCAAATAGTACTTCACACAACGAACCACATCCAAAGAGTGCAAAACCTTCTCCTTGTCATTGCTAGGCTTAGGACACAAGGAAGGGAGAACTACATCCTGATTGAGATGGAAAGCAGAAACCACCTAAGGAAGGAAATCTGGTTTAAAGCGAAAAACCACCTTATCCTGGTGTCTCTCAAAGTAAGGGGCCTGAATAGACAGAGCCGCCAACTCAGAGACACGCCGAACAGAGGTAATAGCCACCAAAAATACAACTCTGAAGTACTCACCTGTAGAGTTGATATTATATGCATACAGCACGTCCTGCTCCAGTAGTAGTAGTCCTCCGCCGCCGTGCACTGCAGACATGTAGAAAACAAGCTCCTCCCGGCCCTTCATATACCGAGGGACCTCCCACAAATCCCCAGCATTGAAAAGCAGTGAGAAAGAAAGGCCAGGAGAAAACAACCACCCACAACTGGCAATACTACCAAAGATAACAATCACCAACAGGGTATCCAGAACAAGGTGAAACAGGGTGGGGTGGAGCGTCAGCTGAGGCCCTAACATCAACCTTGTAAAACTTTGTAAAGGTATGAACAGAAGACCAAGTAGCGGCCTTGCAAACTTGTTCAACAGAGGCCTGGTGCTGAAAGGCCCAAGAAGCCCCAACAGCTCTAGTAGAATGAGCAGTAAGACGAAAGGGGGGGGGGGGGGGAGTCTTCCCCTTAGCAGTATAGGCTTGAACCACAGCCTGATGAATCCATTTACTGATGTTAGACTTGGCGGGAGCCAAACCTTTCCTAGGCCTGTGAGGCACAACGAAGAGAGCATCAGTCTTCCTAAAGGCCTGAGTGGTAACCAGGTAGGACTTGACACACCTAACCACATCCAAGGAATGCAAAACCCTTTCCTTAGGGTTACTAGAGTTAGGGCCCAAGGAAGGAAGCACAATATCCTGATTCAAATGAAATGCAGACACCACCTTAGGCAGGAAGTCCGGCTTGAAGCGAAACACCACCTTATCCCGGTGTCTCTCAAAGTAGGGAGGCTGAATAGACAAGGCAGCCAACTCAGACACACGTCTAACCGAAGTAATAGCTACCAGGAAGACAACCTTGAACGTGAGCACAGCGAGAGCGGCCTCATGAATAGGCTCAAAAGGGGCCCCCTGTAGGGCCGACAACACCAAGTTCAGATCCCAGACAGGAACCATAGGTTTCCGAGGAGGGCGCACATGAGTGACCCCCTGAAAGAAGGTCTTGATAAGAGGGTGCTGGGCAAAGGTCTTCTGGAAGAAGATAGACAGGGCCGAAACCTGGCCCTTCAAGGTACTTATCTTAAGACCCAAGTCTAGACCATGCTGCAAAAACTCCAGCACCCTGGAGACTAAGAATTCCCGACAGGGAAGAGACCTGGATTCACACCAGTCAATGTAAGCACGCCATACTCTATAATAGATGGCGGCAGAAGTCTTCTTCCTGGCTTGCACCATAGTAGCCACAACAGAAGCAGACAAACCCTTTTCCATTAAGATGGAGGTTTCAATAGCCAAGCCGTCAAAGCCAGAGTTAGTAAATTGGGATGGCGTAGAGACCCCTGGGTTAGAAGATCTGGCAACCTTGGCAGATCGTACTGATCTACTGCCATTTGAACCACGTCCACGAACCACACTCTTCTTGGCCACCTTGGGGCCACCAGAATCACGGGTACCCCTTCCAGAGCAATCTTGCGCAGCACTCTGCCCAGAAGGGGAATTGGTGGAAACACATACAGGAGCCGAAACTCCCTCCAAAACATTGACAAGGCATCCGAAGCCAGAGCCAGAGGATCCTGAGACAGGGATACAAAGTTCGGAAGCTTGTGATTGTGACGGGACGCAAACAGATCCACGTCTGGCACACCCCAAAGGTGACACGGACTGAAAAACCCTGTCGCAGAGGGCCCATTCCCCCCTGACGGGACGACCCCCTGCTCAGAGCATCTAACAGATTTTCCGCCCCCGGAATGTAGACAGCCGAGATGCATTGGACATTGGTCTCTGCCCATGTTAGAATCAGAGATACCTCCTGGAGAGCACCCTTGCTCCGGGTTCCTCCCTGATGATTGATGTAGGCAACAGCCGTCCTGTTGTCTGAGCGTACCTGAACCGCCAGATCCTTCAGGTGCTGGGTCAATCGTTCCAGCAGCAACCTGACCGCCCTGAGTTCCAGGACATTGATAGGAAGATGGGCCTCCTGAGGGCCCCACCTCCCCTGGAAGCGCAGGGACTTCCAGAAACCCCCCTAGCCCGAAAGACTGGCATCCGTTGTGACCGTCTCCCAGGAGGGAGCCAGGAAGGATCTGCCCCTTGTCAGGTTCCTGTGGTCCAACCACCACGCAAGGGATTGTCTGACCGAGGGGGGAAACACCCAGATCTTGTCCAAGGACGCCGGGTCCTTGTTCCATACTGACAGAAGGTGAAGCTGCAGGGTTCTCAAATGGAACTGGGCAAAGGGCACCGCCTCGGAGCTTGCCACCATCGAGCCCACCAACTGCATTCCCTGCCGGATGGAAGGATGTGGAATCGAGAGCAGGGACCTCGCCTGCGTTGTCAGAGCTTCCACCTTCTGTGGAGGAAGGAATATCCTTGACTGAACCGAGTCCAGAATCATCCCCAGAAACGGGGTCACTGAGGAGGGGGACAGAGAGGACTTTGGCTAATTGAGCACCCAGCCGAAGGACTCCAGGGTGGACACTACCAACCGAGTGTCCAGCTCTGCCAGCCGCAGAGACCGAGAGGTGATGAGTATATCGTCCAGGTAGGGCAATGCCCTTTAGTCTTAAGAGGGACATCACCTCTGCCAGCACCTTGGTGAACACCCTGGGAGCCGACTTAAGGCCGAATGGCAGGGCCACAAACTGATAATGCTGATCCAACAGCGCACATCTGAGAAACCTTTGGTGCCCTGGGAACACCGGAACGTGCAGGTAAGCGTCCTTGATGTCCACAGACGTCATGAAGTCCCCTGGACGCAGCGAGGCAATGGCCGAGCGCAGAGTTTCCATACGAAAATGCCCGTTTCTGACAAATCTGTTTAGGATTTTTAAATCCAGAATGGGTCTGACTGACCCGTCCTTTTTGGGCACCGTGAACAGGTTGGAATAAAACCCCATGCCCCTGTCTCTTAAGGGGACCTCGCAAATGACCCCGAGCTCCAGAAGGTCCTGCACAGCCAGCATCAAGACTCGAGCTGAGGCAGGGTCCTGTGGGATCCGAGACCCAACGAACCTGGTAGGGGGCAGCACAGTAAATTCTATCTTGTAACCGGAGGACACTACCTCCTGAATCCACCGGTCTGGGACAAGGCGTCTCCAGACATGCTTGAAGTGCTGTAAACGTCCCCCCACCCTGACGGGCGAGGGCACCCCTTCATGCTTGGGGGGTCTTGGGGGGGCTTTGGGCTTGGGCCCCCAGGAGGAACCAGGACGGCATCCTCTGTTCTTGATCCAGGACTCTGCGCGAGACCCAGCGAAGGACACCCCTCTACCCTGCTTGGCCCCCGGTAGGGGGTCGAATGGGAGCTTGGGCCACGAAAGGGCCGAATCTGACGCTTGCGCTGGGGCAATTTGCCACCCTTGGCAAAGATATCTAACCTTTCTCCAAACAGGCGCAGCCCTTTAAATGGAAGCCCCGTAAGAGCCTTCTTGGCGACGTTGTCAGCAGCCCACTGGCGTAACCAGATCGCACGGCGTATGGCTACCACCAGAGCAGAGGATCTAGCACTCAGTTTAATAGCATCGTCCGATGCAGACAGGATATAATTCACAAAGGTCTCACAGGTGGCCAGCGCGTTGGCGGCCTCAGAGGGCAAGTCATCCGCCCCTTCCAGTCTTAACCACCGTCCTGAGCGCCACCGCCGTGATGGCTAAGGCACAAACCGGGCGGAGCGACGCTCCCGCAAATGCAAAGGCATGACATGCCAATTGATCCACTCGCCGATCCTCTAAATCCCGCAGCGTAGTAGTGTCAGGGGAGTGCATAATAGAGGTGTTGGACAGACTCAGAATCGGGGCATCGACCTCGGGCGGCGATGTCCAACACTTAACCAGATCGGCCGGGAATGGATACTTCTTATCCACAGCTGTAGGAATCCCCTGGAGTTTGCTGGGATGTTCCCATTTTTTCAGCACTAGGCTATTAAAATGAGTTTGTTAGGGAAACTCCAACCGCACCCTAGCGGTATGAAACAGATCACCCCTTTGCCGAGGGGCCGCGGGAGGGGGAGAGAGGGATAACACATCAAAGATCTGGGACAGCAGTCTATCAATGTCGTCCTGGGACCAATGATCAGAACCAGACTCCTCCTGACTCCTGGACTCGTCATCGTAGGACCCTGAGTCAGAGAGCAGTTCCCCTTCCTCTGAAGGGGAATGTGCATAGGAAAGTAGCAAATCATCAGATTCTACAGGAAGAATAGTAGATTCAGGATTTAAATGACGCCTCTTGGCAGTAGCCTTGCGCTCCAAGGAGCCAGCGATGAAGTTTTCCACACTAGCCAGTCTAGAGGCCAAATCAGCGTGAGAATCCCCACTAGTATTGGGGGTTAGGCTCAAGCTTGGGGGAGTAGGGGAAGTAAGGCGAGGTGCGGGCCCAGCCTCGGGAGAGGTGGGGAGACCGGCTAGCGCCTGCTGGGCACAAGGGACGCAGACCCGTGCATCGTCACCCCACAAGCTACACACAGACGGGCTTGTCCCGGGGGGACCCCGTTCACAATATCCTGGGATGCCTCCATATGGTGATTATTAAGTTCAATATGTCAGTAGGGATTGACGCTATAAGCAACCCTGGATGCCCCAATAACCCGCTGGGAAGTGGGAGTAATATCTTAAAATGGTCTGGACCGTGCGCTACGTCGGGCCGGGAGAAGGCACCGAAGACCGCTGTCTGAAAGACACAAGGGGAACAGGGATGTCAGAGCCGAGCGCGAAGAAGCAAGCTAGGGAAAAGAGCGCCCATGAGGGCACTTACAGGTCTGCGAGGGGCGGACCGTCTTCACCACGCACATGCGAGAAGGAAATGGCGCCCAGCGAACCTCGAAGGGCGGGCCAGAGCGGGCGATGACGCGGAACGCGCCAGACCAAACCACGCCCTCCCCCCGGAGAGCGCGAAGCTCGAAGGCGCGCAGCCAATCAGGAGAAAACAGTAGTTATGTCAGAATCACTTCAGAGAAAACGTCTGACAGAGTGAATACAGGAATAAAAAACGCCGTAGCTTCCCCGAACAGGGCTGCCGTATGCGCCATGGCGAACAATAAAAGCGCTGCGGTTAGTTCAAAACGTAAAAGTGAAGCGCGCTCTGACACCCGGTAACATGTAAAAAGCTATAAGACTCTAGTGTAATTAGGGCAAGGATAGGCCATCTAACACACAACCCCCCCCTCTTTTTTCCCCCACTAACGGGGGAATCTAGGGAGGAAGGTGACCCAATGCAGGGTTCACCGTTACATGGGGCGTGGGGGCACTGGTGCGGGAGGGGCATCCAACGGAAGGGTCACCATTTAAATTAATCGCCTACCCTATGGTTGGGGATTGCGGTGGAGACTAGCTCAGTCAGCACACTAGGTGCTGCCTACCTTCACCTGACCAACGCAGCCCAGGCTGGGAGGCATTAAATCACAATGAGGACGGGTGGAAATAGTCCCGCAGGGCTTCGGGCTGTCAAGCCCCGCTTGCCTGCGAGAGCGTGATACTTCATGTCTTCGCAGTTCCAGCACTGCAGAGAAATCTGGGGATTTGTGGGAGGTCCCTCGTATATGAAGGGCCGGGAGGAGCTTGTTTTCTACATGTCTGCAGTGCACGGCGCCGGAGGCGGAGGATTACCCACATGTTATTACTATCTCTGGAGCAGGACGTGCTGTATGCTTAGAATAAGGCAACCTTTTGAGTGAGCACAGAAAGAGCCACATCCTGCATCGGTTCAAAAGGAGGCCCCTGGAGGGCCGAGAGAACCAAATTTAGGTCCCAAACGGGAACCAAAGACTTTCTAAGGGGCCGAACATGAGTGACCCCTTGGAAAAAAGTCTTGACCAGATGATGCAAAGCAAAAGACCTTTGAAAAAAGACAGCCAGGGCAGAAACCTGACCCTTCAAAGTATTGAGCTGGAAACTCTGATCCAGACAGTGTTGTAGAAACTCCAAAATCCTAGGAATCGAAAACACCCTGCAAGGTAAGGCCCTAGCCTCACACCAGTCAATATAGGAACGCCAAGTCCTATAGTAAATACCAGAGGAAGACCTCTTCCTAGCTCTAATCAAAGTCTGAACGACAGCCTCAGACAAACCTTCCTCCTTCAGAATGAAGGTTTCAGCAGCCAAGCCGTCAAAGCCAGCGTTTGTAAATTGGGGTAAAGTAGTTGACCCTGAGATATCAGGTCCGGAACCAGGGGCAGCCTGTTCTGCTCTACCGCCAGTCTTACGACGTCTGCGTAGCAAACCTGTCTTGGCCACATTGGGGCCACCAGAATTGCTGGCGCCCCCTCCAGAGCCAGCTTGCGAACTACCTTGCCCACCATGGAGAAGGGAGGAAACAGGTACAGGAACCCCAGATCCCTCCAGGCAAGAGACAAGGCATCCACTGCCAGAGCCAGAGGGTCCTGAGATAGAGACACAAAGGATGGAAGCTTGTGATTGTGCCGTGAGGCAAAGAGATCCACCTCCGGAGTCCCCCACTCGTGACACAGGGACCGAAAAATCCTAAGATTGAGAGACCACTCCCCTCGGCGAGAGAAGCCCCTGCTCAGGGCATCCGCCTCAGTGTTCTCCACTCCCGGAATGTAAACTGCCGAAATGCAAGGGACATTGCTCTCCGCCCAAGTCAAGATCAGAGAGACTTCCCTGAGGGCACTCCTGCTCCGAGTCCCTCCTTGGTGATTGATGTAGGCCATTGCCGTTCGATTGTCTGATCGAACCTGAACCGGCAAGCCCTGTAAGTGAGGTGTCAGCCTTGACAGAACAAGCCGGATGGCTCTGAGCTCTAGGACATTGACGGGGGTGTAAGCCTCCTGAGGACCCCACAACCCCCTGAACTGATGACTCTTCCAGAAACCTCCCCAGCCCGAAAGGCTGGCATCCGTGGTCACCGTCTCCCAACAAGGGGCCAGAAAAGACCTGCCCCTCAACAGATTGCTTGGCTCCAGCCACCACTGAAGTGACTGCCGAACCCTGGGAGACATCCGGAAGGACTGATCCAAGGACTGCGGACATCTGTCCCAATGCAACAGGTGAAGCTGGAGCGACCTCATGTGGAACTGGGCAAAGGGGACTGCCTCGAAGGACGCCACCATCAAACCTACCAGTTTCATCCCCATACGGATAGAGGGGCAACGAATGGCCAGAAGAAGGCAAATCAGATCCTGAACCCCCTGCACCTTGGGTTGAGGTAGAAACACTCTGGCCTGAGTGGTATCCAGATTCATGCCCAGGAAAGAAATGTCCCTGGAAGGAGAAAGAGGATTTGGGGTGGTTGATCACCCATCCGAACCTCTCCAGAGTCGACACCACAGTCTTGGTGTCCAGATCCGCCTGATGGAAGGAAGAAGCTGAAATCAGCAGGTTGTCCAGATACGGCACAATGCGAATGCCCTGGGTCCTGAACAGGGCCATTATGCCCGCCAGAACCTTGGTGAAAACCCTTGGTGCTGAGGTCAGCCTGAACAGGAGGGCCACAAACTGAAAATGAAGATCCTCCACTGCAAACCTGAGAAATCTCTGGTGCGCTGGGAAGATTGGAACATGCAGGTAAGCATCCTTGATGTCTATGGACGTCATAAAATCCCCTTGACGAAGGGAACTGATGGCAGAGCGCCATGCGAAACTTCTTGGTTCTGATGAACCTGTTGAGAATTTTCAGATCCAGAATGGGTCTTATGGATCCATCCTTTTTGGGGACTGTGAAAAGATTGGAGAAGTAGCCCCTGCCTCTCTCCGAGGGAGGCACAGGACTGCCAACAGGAGCCCCTGTGCAGCCTGAGAGTCCGTGGGCACCCGAGACCTTAAGAATCTTGGAGGGGGCCAGTACTTGAACTCCAGCTTGTACCCGGATGAAACCACTTCCAGAATCCATCTGTCTGTGACCTCCTGGGTCCAGACCTGGAAGAAGAGCCGCAGCCGTCCCCCCAACCATACGGGTGAGGGTGCCCCCTCATTGCTGAGTTGGTTTGGCAGGGGGCTTAGGTTTGGAGCCCCAGGCAGATGCTGGACGGGCCCGTCCTCTGCCTCTGCCCCAGGAGGAACCTCTGACGCCTGAGTAGGCGAAACCTCTGACGGCTCTGGCACCTCGAAAGGAAGGGTTGAAGGAGCTCGCCCCCCGAAAGGAGCGACGCTGCTTCGTACGCTGGGGTAGCTTACCACCCTTAGCCACCGCATCCAAATTATCTCCAAACAGCCGCGTACCCAGGAAGGGAAGAGCGGTGAGCGATTTCTTGGCTGCAAAGTCCGCCGCCCACTGGCGAAGCCAGACCGATCGGCGCATGGCCACCAATAAGGCCAAAGTTCTACTACTACTACTAGTGTCTTCCATAGCAGCCAAGACAAATTCATAAACAAATCACATATTGTAAGGGCAGGGAACTCAGCGCTGGCAGGATCAAAATGGGCACTATTTAAAAACTCCCTGACAAGGGATCTATTAGCCACAGCCGCTAGCGCAGATGCACACACAGGCCGTAAGGCTGAACCCACACTGGCAAAGGCATGGCAAGCCAACTGATCAATGCGCTTATCCTCACCATCTTTGAGGGTAGTGGCATAAGGGGTGTGGACCACAGGTGTTGGACAACCCCAAAACAGGCGCGTCGACCTCGGGAGGGGAAGACCAGCGCTTTACCGCATCAACCGGGAAGGGATACTTCCTATCCCATCCCTATGGAACGCCGGGAAGCCGACTCGGTTTCTCCCATTCCCTAAGGATCAATGCATCAAAATGACTTTGCGTAGGAAACTCCAAGCGGGGCTTAGAGGACCCAAAAAATTCCCCTTTTTTGAGAGGGGCCGCCTCCGGTGGGGCAATGTCCAAAACCTCCTGGAGATGGGCAAGAACTTTAGAAGTGTCAATGGCATCCCCCAGCGCCTGCCCAACACCATTATCACACAACTGCACATCGTCAGATTCTGATTCCTGAAACAACGCCCCCTCCTCTAACGGGGGAGTAATCTGACCACTCATCCTCATCAAAATCCAAAGCCAGCCATACCGTCGATAAATGTCTCTTCTTGGCATGGGCCTTTTTGCCCACTGCGCCGGAAAGAAATCTCTCAATGCTGGCCAGGCGAGCACAGAGTGCGACTCCCAACTAATGACGATGTCACTTGGGGTACGCATAAGACGGGGAGGGGTAGGCGATGAAGCGGGCGGTGCTGACCCAGAAGCCTGGGAGGCAGACTGCCGCAATATGGCCTTTTGTGCACATGGAATACAAATTAGCACATTCTCCCCCATAAGGGATACCCCACAACCCACACACGGCCGGGATTGTCCCAAAGGAAGCCCAAGCCCAGTATCCTGCGGAGCCTCCATATGGTGATATTTTGGGGTAGTCGCAATGACCCTAGGGAATTAAGCTGGTAAGCAACCCTGGGATGCCCCTTTAAAGTCCCAGTGGGAGGATTTGGAAAAGGTGTAATTTAAAGCTAGGGACCCTAGGACCGGGAGAACCCCCTAACATGCAGAACACAGGGAGTCCTCCTGAAAGACACAAATGAACGGGGACCCATGAGCCAACACTCATACTTTACCTAATACTATAATATATATCTATATAGATACATCTATATACACAATATGTACAAAAAGGACAGCGCAGCCCCCTGCGGAGAGGGGTGCTGCCATAACAGGAAGAGAGGGGGCCCACAGGACACTCACAAAACAGCGGAGTCCGCAGCAGCAACAGGAACAAGATGGCCACCGGAGCCCAGCACAGCCCTGCTTGGAGGGAGTGAAGAGGGGCGGGTCAGCGCAGAACGCATGCTCGTTAGGCCATGCCCCTCTCCCGCAAGTCCAGCAACGTGGATCCAGGTCGCGGGCTGAGCCTCAGCAAGGCGCCAAAACGAGGGGGAGGGGCGGGCCGCGGCCGCGCCGAGGGCCCGGCCCCGCCCCCCCAACACGCAGCCTGAGGGGGAGAAGCTCCCTCTGCTAAACGCTGCACAGCATGGTGCAGACCCACAGCAAAGTGACAGTACACCGCAACATGCACACACACACACACACATACACACACACAGTAAGCACCCACACAATAAAGAAATGTGAGGGACAAGCCTGCCCCCCCCCAGCTGGAGGGTTAAGGAAGGGACCCGGAAGGTGGGGGATCCGGAACCAGAGTCTGGTGGATGGATACGGCAGAAGGGACAGGGCATCCCAAAAGCCGAGTACAAGCGCGCGGCGACAATAGCAAAACCAGTACACCAATGCAAAACACGTAGCAAAAAACACATAGTAATAGCTATGTAATATCTATGCACCCCCCCCCCCCCGGAGATCTACCCAGGGGGAGCGAAGAGGAAGCAGCGGACCTAAGAGGAGCCTAACTGAGGGGACAGGGGGCGAGAGGCAAACGGCTGCGGGAGAGGCATCCCATAAGGCTCACCACGGGCCTGTACCCTTTGGTGGGGGACTGTGGTTGGAGCAGCGCTCCTCAGCACCTAGCAGCGGTGCTGCCTACCATCACCCGACCAGCGCAGTCTAAGCTGGGAGGCAGAGAAAGGAACGGGTGGGAATAGTCCTACAGGGCCGCAGGCTAATAAGCCCCGCTCACCTGCGAGTAGAAAGAGCCATCTTCTAGTCATTGCAGCCCAGACTGCAGAGAAGAACTGGGGAATTTGTGGGTGGTCCCTGGTATATATGGAGCCGGGAGAAGCCACTTTTCTGTCTCTGCAGTCCAGCGCCATCTACTGGATGTATAACCCAAGAGTAAGGAATATCTTTTGCAACAGGACGTGCTGTATACTTAGAATATATTGTGGAGGGCTGGGCCAAAAGGCTGAACTCAATTCTGCATATTAATTGTATTGTATTAATTGTATTACCCTCCACCCAGGCAAGATGGCGCCGGAGCACACCTCCTTCTCCTCTCCTGGTTGGGCTCTTCTTCACTGTCGGGCACTCGCCTGTCCCTCTTCGCAGCGGGTCGGCGCCTCCCGCACTGTACACAGGCAATCACTTAAGCATCGCCAGTGCGGGAGGCGCCGACCCACAGGCAACACGAGCGGAGGGACTCCACCAGCCAGTTCAGCCTGGAACCGAGCCAATCAAAGGGCCGTTTACGGCCCAGGTCTGTCCTAGACATTTGCAGCTATCGCCTGAGGTGCTGGGGAAAAAGTAGGACCTACCAAATTGGTTATATGGGCTCCACCTACTGAGAGTTTTTGGACACCAAACTGCTGTTCAGTGGGTCTACATATATTCCCCTTACAGAAAGTCTGAATGAATCATCCAACAGCAGCAGTTGCAAAAGGGAAGGAGCCAGTTTGGAATGCCCAATAGTGGAAAATACTACAGAAAGCCCTAGGCCATGTTATAAACTCAACATGGAGTGTAACTACAGGGGGTAGCAACTGCACTGAGGCCCATAAGGTCTGTGGGCCCAACATTGTTACTTCTCCACACAGTGTACGTAATTTGTGCTTGCATGACAGCATTTATAGAAAAGAAACATCATTGGTCTCCTCAGTTTTAGTCTTTTGTAGTCTAGCGCATCATACTAACGACAGGACAAAGCTTACTGCATGAACCATGATGGGCCCCATTTTATATATGCACATTTCGTTACTCCGTAGCCATCACTCTGGGACTTTGCATGCTATTTTGGGACAACGGTGGATCCATTTATTTGCTTGGACATTTTTAACGATATAGCTATCTTTTTGATCTGTGCCATATTATTACACGTTTTGTTACTCCCCTGCACATAGCGATCAAGTGCTGAAACAGCAAATAGCGCTGCACAGCAGGGAAATCTCTGCGGGTCACAGGCTGACATGGGAAAAAAAAAAAACTAAAAACGATCTGCTTTGGCTGCAAGAAAAAAAACAAAATGAAAAAAAACACACTCATTACCAGATCTGAACAAACATGTAGCATGGATTTGAGGTGGCTTCGCCGAGATGACCACAGCATGGATGTTGGATGTGCACTACCACCCCGCACAGTGGAGCCTTTATAAAAGCATCTCCTTTCAGCAGGACAAGCAAGATGGAGTCATGCAATAGCTAATAATACCCTCACATGATAAGAGGAAGGAAGCAGCTCTGACTGAAGAGACCTGCAGCAGCCATGACCTGTCTGCAGTCTCGTGAGGAGGCTCTTTACACTCACATTCAGAACATTTTACACAGAACGAGGCCAAACCACAATTTAAGGAAAATAGTCAATTACTTTAAAGAAAGCAGTTACCAGTGTTCTTGAAGTTTACTTAAGTACAGCCCTTTAGCACAACCCTATTGTATTTAATAACTGGGTGGGGAGATTCTAAACATACAATTTCCAAGGTAAAACTCACAGACCAACAGTAGGAAAAAGCTGAATGAACAAATTTTAATCTACTTTTTTACTTAGCTGAGCTTTTTATTTTCATTGGACGATACCCCTGTGCTAATGCTATTGACTATTTAAAACACACAAGGGCTTAACTTAAAGTGGACCAACACCCTCGGGTGATCGGCCCGGGAATCTATAAGATTCCCGAGCCGATCACCTCCCTCCCCGCGGGACATCCGAGATCGGGATGTCCCGCGGGGTGAAACCCCCCCCTTACCTTAGCACCCTCTAGGCGTGCGCGCGCCCGCCGTCTGTGAATGGCCGGCGCGGTCGCGTCAAGGGGGACGCGCGGGAGGCGGCGGGCGGAGGAGCCACGGACAAGCGGCTGTCAAATCGCTTGTCCGTCGGCGCTGGGAGAGGTGAGTTTTTAGGGTGATCGGGGGGGTTTCACACAGCGGGGCACCCCGATCGGGGGTGCCCCACCGAAGTGGACCAAGACCCAGGATAGTCAAAATCCTGGGTGTTGGTCCACTTTAAGAGCAGAGTAATCATGCCTGATATCCAGACTTGCACCATCCCCACTTGACCACGGCTCTTAGCGACTCTGTCGCAGGCCATGCTTGCTCTATTCATTTAAATAGAGGGGGTGGGATTAAAACACAAGATCCACATCCGTGAATAGCATATGTGGGACTGTACTTTTCCGATGTAGGGAATTGGGTTTGCTTATTTATGTTTTAGTACTTTTCACTTTTCCGGGTTTTGTTCAATTTCCGGAAAAAGGGGGGGGGGGATCACGATTGCGGATGATTCGCTGTGTGAAACCCCCAGAAAGCCCTAGCAATCTCAAATCTTCCGCATTCCAGTGGCACTCGTTCATCCAATGACGGCCGTTTGCTTTGTTTAACTCTTTTGTCAAGCGCAGGGTGGATTTGATTTAAATCTAACCGATTTAAATCACGATTTAAATCACTAGTCAGTAAGGCTTGATTTAAATCAGTGATTTAAATCAAAGTTTCTACCTAAACTAGTTCTTGCTATTTTAACATGCAAGTAGATGAAGATTTTTAGAATCACTTTTTATATTACTTTTTTCTCCCCAGTTTAATGGGTTAATCATTCATATTTGGACACCACTGTTCTGTTGTACTTAGGAAGGAGAAAAATAATCCTGACCTTAATAACAATTTAAATAGATTTATTCAACTGAAACAATAACAACATTACAGCATAAGTTATTTGCTTAAACAAACATCCATGTTTTAACTAATTTGGCTAAACAAAATATATATATATATTTTAAGAAACTTAGACTGTCAGCCCAGCCGACACATGAAAAACTTAAATACTACTGTCCCTGCTGTCCTCTGTAGCTCACTAGTCATAGGTTTGTAGAACAATAGGATTAAGGTCTTTTTCTCAACTCTGTTCATGTTGTAACATTTTTGCTGTGAAGAGGCTGGGACCTCTGCGGAGTCAAATTCAGTTTTGAGAACTGCGTAAGTAAAGCGAGCGTCTGTGATAATATAGGAGAGAAACTGCCCACTAATCCTACAGAAACCTCTGGAAGAGCATGGCATTGTGAATGTTACACATATACAGCCTTTATTCTACTGAGTTAAACAACTCAGCTTTATCTCATGATGGAAGAACCTTTGGATGGTAAAATATTTTCCTCAAAAAGCAGTTTATTGAAAAAAAATCCGATTTAAATAAAAAAAATCAGATTTAAATCAAAAAAATCCGATTTAAATCAAAAAAATCCGATTTTTTTGATTTTTAAAAAAAAAAAACATTGATTTTTATCCACCCTGGTCAAGCGTCTATATAGCTAGACTATCTAAATGGCTGCGGCAGGAGTGCAGGGGACGTGACAGCGAGCGCTCCCTATTGAAAATAATGAGAGCAGTCTGCCGAATAATGTAGTCATAGCCAAGTGGCTCTCATTGGACGAGAGCCTGCGCATGCGTCGTTGTAGCGTAGAAAAGTG